>ML797721.1:64373-94674 GCA_009831015.1 Picea engelmannii | reverse complement strand
TGGAATTCATCAACCCTTGGAATGTGGAAGGTGCATTTGTAATTCCAAAAGGCATGACCAAAAATTCATAATGGCCTTCATGAGTTTGGAATGTTGTTTTTGGGATATCTTCTTCCTTCATTCTAATCTAATGATACCCTGAATGGAGATCCAATTTTTTGAAATAGATTGCTCCATGTAGTTCATCTAACAATTCATCAATGACGGGAATGGGAAAATTATCTTTAATAGTGATATTTTTTAGCTCTCTATAATGTGGACACATACGCCATGAGCCATCTTTCTTGAATACCATTAACATCGGTGCAGAGTAAGAACTTTGGCTAGGTATAATAATGTCAGCCTCTAACATTTCTTCAACCATGCACTCAATTTCACTCTATTGGGCATAAGGGTATCTGTATGGCCTGATGTTAGGAGGAACACTCCCAGGAATTAGGTGAATATCATGATCATGATTTCGAGTGGGTGGAAGACCTTTGGGAATATCTTCAAATACTTTGGAATTCTTATCAATGATCCCTTGGAGATCTAGAGGAATAGATGGATTAGATGTTTGAACATCTAGCGAGCATAGTTGTGCAATAACACATTGATGCCCCTTTTTCAATAATTTTTTCATGCCATTAGAGCTTATCACCTTACCGGGTTTCCCTGTGATGCCTCTTAACTCAATTTCTTTTCATTCCAATGAAAATTTCATAAAAAGTTACTGAAAATTAAAAGCCATTGTTCCTAATGATTGTAACCATTGGATTCCTAGTACAACATCAGCACCACCCATGGGTATAGAAATCATTGGACTATTCATTATATATTCCCCCATAGTAAGATTGATCTTATTTCATTTTCTTGAGCAATTGATAGTTCCTCCATCTGCAATCATTACTTGAAACTATGGTGCTAGATATACAAAGGAATTGAGAGATTTGGCTAATTTATAGTGAATGAAATTATGAGTACTTCCAGAATCAATTAGGACTATTACCTTTTTCTTTTTGATATATCCTTCGATCTTGAGTGTTTGAGGAGTGCTAATTCCATCCAATGCATTACACGATATCATGGGAGTCAACTCTTCAGATGAAATTGCTTCTACGTTTTCATCTTGAGATGGTTCTTGTTCTTGTTCTTTTTCTTGTTCTTCTTCCTCTTCACAATCTATGTAGAATAATTTCTTCTCACCACAGTTATGTCCCTTACTGTACTTATTGTCACAATTAAAGCATAAACCTTTTTCTTTTCTTTCCTCCAATTGTTGAGGCGTCAACCTTGTAGGTTGAGGTGTTTTAGAAGAAGGATGCGTATTCTCTCTATAGATGTTAGGATTGGTCCTTCTAGTAGCCATAGCCATATTTTTACTTTCAACATTTCTTTCCACCCTAAATGCATTCTCCAATGATTTGGGTTCCCAAAGGCGAACCTCATGTTGAATTTTATCCCTTAAAGTTCCTATGAATACATTAATCAAGTGCTCATCTGGAATATCTGTTACCTTTATATTCAATCTTTGGAAGTTATCAATGTGCTATGTAATTGAACCCTTTTGTTTGATATTTATCCATTGGCTAAATAAGGCATTTATCCTTGTATCCTCATAGTGTGCTATCATTTCTTCCGTGAAAATTGTCCAAGTGACGAGTGATTTGTGAGAACAAAGCCATTGATACCATACAAATTGATTGGGTTCTAAATATAAAGAAGCAATGCATACCTTTTGTGTATGTGGCACATTATGTAGATCAAAGAATTGCTCCATCTGAAGTATCCATGTGATAGGTTCCTTGTCATCAAACTTCCTCATATCGATCTTAGGAACGTGGTTGGTCTTCAACCCAAAGTTGGAGTTTCTCCATTCTTGATTCACCTTCCATGTGTCCTCATCATGAATTTCATGGGATACATTTTCACTTTCAATTTTCCTCTCTATTACAATTTTTTCCAATCCTTCCATGATCTCCTCTTTTAAATCATCCATCTTAGTATTTATTGCCTCCAACTTAGCTTCCATCTCTTGTATTTCATCTTTTTTTACTGTCTTCTTTTGTAAATAATTTATGTCCCTACGCATTTCTTCACCTTCATCAAGAGTCCAAGTAGGATTGTCTGGAGGCTTATTTTGTGTAGAAGTTCCCTTTTTTGGTGGCATGTTGGCCAAGTATCACTTTAAACCTTGATTTTGAGGTAGTGTTGCTAGACAATATTCCTTTTATTGTATCTCCAAAATTTCGGCCCTTCTGAGTATGAAATTTTCTTTTTTCTAGGTCTTTGATATTTCTTCTTTGTAATTCCATAGGTCTGATCAAAATTGGATGTGCCAAGTGAAATTTATGGTAAATTCCCCACAACTTGCTTATTTTTTTCCTTTCCAAGAGACCTCACTTGTATAGCGTGCCCCGCACAAAATAATTCATAAAAATTCTGAAACGCATACCCGAACTACTACGGTCTGTCCACTATCCAATGCAACTAGTCTCACTCAATTTAGATACTCTAGGAAGAAGTTATGATTGTTTTACCCAGAACACCTGCTTGAGACTAGTCAATAGGACTAGTCAGATACCCTATCTTCCACAGGGTGTATCTACAAATATAAGATGACCCAGAAGTTGCAATTGTTACCACATATACCTTACTAATTTTTGTGAATAGCCTCCATATTTAAGGGTCTAAAATGATACAGAAAAAATTTTATAGCGAAAATTCTGCAATGACTCAATTCATGATGATTCCAGAACCCTATCTTAGAAAGGTTGTATCTCCAAAAGTATAAGGCATCAGAAGATGAAATTTTAACCCAAAGTACCTTGCTCCATCTACTAAATATCCTCCAAGTCGTTCCTTTTGAATCATTGTATAAAATAATTTATAGCGAAAATTCCAAGGTGTCTCATATGTAGCAGCGAAACCCCAAGACCTTGATCTCTGATACCATATGTTAGGAACCAAATATCAATATAGCATAGAAAAACCTCAGAATAAGTACTCAAGGCCTTGAAAAAGAGAGAAATTCAGATAATAAGACTCCTTGACGGGGCAACCTCCTCATGCACACATAAATGTTCAATTACAAGATGATTCTAAAGGAAAATGTATCATTGGTATATATAGGAGACTAGGAGGTATAATTACAACTAATAGACTAAAGCCGACATAAATAAAATAACATTACTAATGTAATATGCCCCAATTAAGGGGTAATGAGCCACTATTTAGGGCTTAACAAAATCTTGGTAAAGATATTGCTTAAACCCAAATATTTGTTGTGGCCTCAGTTTGTCTTAGATTTGCATATATCTTATTGTTGATGCTAAATAACAAGCAAGATGCATTTTATGACTAGTTTTTGGGCTTCCAAGTTCCATCATAATTGGTGCACTGGTACACAAAAATTAAACTAAATGTACATTAATGAAAGGTAAAACCTAATATAGAAACAAAATCAACACAAAATAAAAGAAGAGAAATTACTCTAGTAAATTAAAACCAATTTAAAATCTAGACAAAACAAATGAAATAAATAATATAGAACTCAAAAAAAAATATTCTAATAAAAATTTTGAATTTTTATTTTGAATTTTAACCTGTGTTGCAACAGGTAGTTTACAAGTGGTTGGTGTTTCTCTTAATGATCATGTGTTGTACATTCATCTTTTTTTATTATGTGAATATAGAATAAGTTTTTTTTTATCTGCAACTATGTATGTTTGTTGTGCGTGCGATGCAATTTTATAATATAAATATGGAAATACATGATTTTCTTAATTATCATGCTTGTATTTGTTTTATTCAAATTAGGAATATATAGATTTCTTCCTGGTATTGTTCATAAGTTCCCTCTTGAATATATGAAAATTGAATAGATTGCATCATTGGACAACCAACAAACCATGGAAAATTTATCATTTATACAAAGCATAAGAAATGTTGTACAAATATCCATAGTTACAAGACTCGGGGAATAACTATAATGTTTACGTAATTGAGTGTGATCAGTCCCAAAATGAGCGAACTCAATTTGTCCTAGTCAGTCTAATAATTGGATAGTTTGACCAGACACGTGAGAACTTGATGAGCCTTGAAAAACTCAATGTCATCTAGTCATCTAAGTGTTATGATTTTTTGCATAGCGGGTTTTCAGCAATGAAAATTCCATTTGAGAATTTTTGCTACTGGATTTGAAGTATTTTTTAGCACTTGATGAATATGTGAAAGTGAAAAAAGTGTGAATCTCAAAGATGATAGCATTGATTTGTATTGATGGTGATATAGGGGCCATTTATTAAACTATTTATTTTACATAAATGAAACAAAAGATGTTAGTTTGTTGAGCTAGAGATATAATTCAACAATATAAAATAGCAAGCCGATACAAATAGAAACATATAACTAAGAAAATAATCAAACTTAGTACAAGAAACTTTAAAATTGGAACTCAATTTTTTCCTACCATCTGATTTATCAATATTGTTTTCAATGTTCATTGAATCAATCACTAACTCGAGCAACCATTCTACATCGCCAAGTTCTCGTAATAGGCCTTTCTGCACATTGAAAATTTGAAAACGTCGATGTTAAGTGGGAACATAAAATGCCACATCAAATTACATTCAATAATCTCTAATTCAATATCATCAAATAGACAATAGGAATACCTTAATGATCTCCTCTTGGTTTCGAGAATAATTTATTCTCTACTAAACAGGGCCAACCACGTGAAGGTGGAAGCTCATTTGACCCCTCTCCCCTGCATGACTCTCAAGTCCCCATACTCAATCATGCATATTAATTTAAACAAAAAATGTAAAACTATTTACAATTATTTTGAATTTTTCTATAGCTAAACAAAGAACTTATGTAGTGCCCTAGAATTTCTACTTAACTATCAATGAATATTTATCATATTATAAAAGGCTTGTTTTCACTCTCTGAATTGATTGAAATTTATCAGTATGATGGACAGTTAAAATATAAAAACAACAATGAAAAGATAAATAATGTATTTCAATTGAATAAATAATACTTATCCTTCAATGGAAGAAGCGAACAAAACTATATCCTTGTGATGAAAATGTTTTAATAAATTTTAAAAGAAAATTTATCTTAAAATTTAAACGAATAATAATAAAAAATAGGTCATAGAAACACTTACATTGAATCAATTGAAAGTTATTTTTAATTATTTTCCTTTGTTGCTACAACAGTGCATATCATACCAAATGGTCACAATTATCACGCAAATATTAAAAAAAAAAAATGATTATGAAAACTCAGAAGAACATAACCCAGATCATGATGCAACAAAAAAGAGTCCCTTTACATTCCAATCGAGTGCATACTTATATTCATATCACTTGTAACCAAAATTGGTTATGCAACATACTTACAAGTCAACATAAATTACAAAAATAAAAGATTTGTAGAACATAATCCCTAATTTTGTTTAAAGTTGTTTTCCAAGTCATTCTAACTGAATGAGTCGATCCCAATCCTGCTTTGTTGGATATTTAAAAGTCATCATTTTTTATAATCAATATCCACTTCAATATATATTTTATATGTTGGGGTAGTTACGAATAAATTTTTGAGTTGTCATAAAAGGAAGAAGTCTTCGTCTAGAAGGTCAATAATTATTGGACCTTTTAACATTCATGTCATTCCTCTAAATTTATTTGTATCCTCTCTAGAATTTATAAAAAATTGCTACTAATTTTGAAGAGAGAATAAATTTCTCTTTTTATCCCAACATTCTCGTAAACCGTTTTCAACCATTTTCTTGTAAAGGCTAGAAAATCATTCAACATTTCTTTGTAAAGGAATTAATTTGTTCTAAGTTTTCTAAATTAGGGTTCTTTTTGTAAAAACATTTTCAATCTCCATGACCATGTTGGTTCAATTTTTAATTATGTTTTTACTCAATTCCTCATTTGTCTCGGGTTTGTTTTCTAGATCTTGGAAAGAAACTTTAACATATTTGTACACCTTCCTTGCCAAACCAGATTCTTCATCCATTATTATGATATAATCCCAAATTTTGGTGATTTCCTCAGCAATTTTGTCCCAAAACAAAAATCTAGCTCCTATCAAATAGGATTTTCCTCCTAAATTAATTTTCAACGGCTCATAATCCTCTTGTATCTTAGCCTTATCTTGCTAATAGATATTAAGATCTTTATCTCTTTTTTAAATTTGATCTCTGAGAATTTTTATTTCATCATTTTGTGTAGACACATTGTTCTTGGATTTTTCCAATTCAATTTCTTTAAAATTTAGCTTAGCTAAAGCCTTAACTAGATCATCTGATGAATCTGTAGATGTTGAACCTTGTGATGATGAACATCCTTGTTCAAAATCAGAATTTGTTGTCCATATAATTTGATTTGTTCATTCATGTGAACCATTTGATTTAAAATCTAATTTTTTTCTTGTTGGATTTCTTGTAGCTCTGGAGTTTGCACATGATCAAGATCATTCAAAGATAGCTTCTTCTTTAGTATAAGTATCTCGTTATCTTTTGAGCTCATTATATGTTGCATTGACTCTTCATCCTTAGAATTATTTCTTAGTCTTAAGAGTTTCTTCGTCAAATCATCAATCCTTATTTGATGTGTCTTGGTAAGTACCTTTTCCTGTCTCAGTTGTTCCTTCAATTGTCTATTTACCTTTTGTAATTTATTCATATCAATATTCATATGGATGACATCTCTATTCAACATTTCTATTTTTTGTCTGAGCAAGTCCATCTTGTCAACTATATGAATTTGTTCAAGATTCATTGAAAATTTTGTTGCTCCATAATTGTCAACACTTCTAAGGTTTTGATCATTATGTTCTAACAGTGACAAATTAAATCTTCCTTTTTCAATATATAATGTAGACAGTAATCTAGATTTAGAATAATATTGATCAAGCTCAGGCAACAAAATTTGCTTGACCTCTACATTGTTGTCCTTCATTTTCTCATATTCTGAAAATATATTTTTTGGCTTGATTTCTAAAGATTTTGCATCTTCTTGATTTTGGATGTTATCAAAGATAACTGATGGGAGAAACTGTATTGTAAAAGAAGGTTTATTTTGAGTCTCTTCTGATGTATCTTTTATAACTTGAATATGTGCTTTTGAAATCTCCTATGTGTTTCCTTCAATCTTTTGCTTCTTCCTGGAATGCTCATCTTCTGACTCTAAGACAGCTTGAAGCTCATCTATAAAACTTATTTTAAATGATTTCTTTTGTTGTTGGGGTGTAACAATGACCACTGTCTGAGAAACCTGAGATACATTCTATATTTTCCCTTGAAGAATCTTTTGAACATATTTCCAACTGTATAGGTTCATTATCTGCTCCACCTAAGGTTTGTTATGGTGCTTATAGGAAGTTAATTGAAACTCTTGTCTTTTGGATGATATGATTCCAAGAGGGTCATATTGTCATGTTTCTCCTTGCTCAAGTTTCAATCCTTGCAACTTTGGTTCTGCAACCTACAAATATTTTCTATTGTTCACAATAAAATGTCCCACTTCTCTTTTCAACTTGAAATTAGTCCTCTTTTTCTTTGAAACAAAATGAATATCATCTGAATTAAGACTTTTCCTTATGAATTCTAAGGAAAAAACCCTTAGGGTAAGGAATTTGGGCAATCTGAAAAGTTTAATTTCTTCTCCATATATCCTTATTTCAGTGTATTTCTTGAATAAATATCGGTCTTCTAGTTTAGTTTCTTCATATCCAAAAACAACACAAACCATGTTGATAATTTGTTGCACGATTGGTGAAAATATAACAGTTTCATAATTATCAGACTTTTCCAGAGGATTGTTATCTTTCTCCATTAAAGACAATATTAAATATTTTATGTCGTGTAAATTTAACTCTTTATAGACAATGTCTAAAGCCTCTTCATTTAAGACCTAAACATTTGTAATTTGTTGGACTTTCAACATCTCACAAATCGACTCGGCTGAAATTTCAAATAAAAATGACCCAATTCTAGACAATATACTCCTAGAGGATGGGACATAATTCAAAGCACACCATTGAACAAATTTTGGGAAATTATAAGTCTTAGGAACAATGAAATGGGCCAAGTTCAACTCCCATGAATGAAAATAATCATGTGACTGATTATATATGTCAAAACATAGTTTATGCAATTCATAGAGATCAAATGAAGTAATTGGGTCGAAAATTTGACAATCCATGTCCTCTAAATCAGGTTCTACTGTAGATAGGGTTATGGAATTTTTAGAACTTGAGGAAATTTTGACAAATTGATAGGAAATGGGCCTTTATATTTTTACCTGGAACAATTGTTGAAGAGAACCCTTGATTTTGCTGACAAATCCAACAAAAGTACGCTTTGAAAAGGTTCAGGCAAGTTCAGGTCGCTTTCGGCCTTCATTAACAGTAACTAGTGGACTTTTATAAAGAGAACCCAACAAACGATATTTTATTTACACACATTTAAACAAATCATTTATTAATTGTTAATATAACATATTTAAAATCGAATATTTACAAAACTGGCGATTTCGGGAGCATTTGGGTGGTTTCATTTCATAGTTCCACGCAGGGTCGAGTGACAGTTTTGAATACCACACGGCGGAGGGGGCAAGGTGGATCCTTTTGTTGACACATAGCATGGGTAAAATCCATCGTACATCACCTCGGGGGTTTTGACCTTTTAAATGTCGATTGGCCTAGTGTAGCGAGGTTCATTATAAATTGTAGATTTATTCTTTTCTTATCAATGCTCCACGTTTAATCACAATATATTGCACACAAACACATTGTTTTAATAAAACTAATTAAAATTAATCGTATTATTAATCATATTTCGTTTAATTAACCGTATTTCGTTTAATTTATTGGAATTTATTAAAATTAATCATATTTTGTTTCAAATATATAGAATACAATATTAAAAACTAATAAAACATATTTTTATTAGATTTTAATACTATATTCTATATATTTGAAATGAAATACGATTAATTTTATAAATTTGAATCAATAAGTACAAAGAAATGATAAACATAACTATTAAAACTAATATAATTAAATCTAACAACTTAGAGCCTAGATAAGGCTAAAATTTAATAAAACTAAAGATAATGCTCTTTGTCATACAAAATTTCCCAAATGGAAACCCAACCAAGTTTTTGTTAAGCACCTTTTTGAACTAATGCTAGCTCCTTTGTGATTCATTGGCTTTGATTTAATATCCCACTAAGACTCCATGCGACCATATACTATACCCGTGGCTAAATATTCACACAAAACCATGGTTTACCACTATTGGTAAGTGGTTTTCCTATACATTGTCTTGGGCGATCATATGATGGTATTAAAATCCACTTCTAGGGGGTTGTGGTACTACCAATGTGGAACACATGTCTCAGTGGTAATTTTATAAACCACTCTCGACACCCACACCTTTATTAACCTCTGAGCTTCTCTCCTATGTGAATTCAACGAGGATTGTTGATCAACAATCAACCTTAAACGTGATCATAAGTCCCCTATGTACTGGATCTACAATCCAAAGATCCAGATTTAATCTCATTCAAATAAAGATAATAACAATTAAATCTCCCCACTGCTAGGCAGATTTGCCTCAATCTCAATCAGTATGCTTCCAATGAAAAATATGGGATCGATCTGCCACATAATGAAATATGATATATTGATTCACACAGTATGACATATGTATTTCCCAGGATGGAGAGAAATCATGAAATAAACAAACCAACTAAGCTCATACACACAATTCTAGATTATAGAATTAACACAATAATTTATGGAACACACTAGAACTTTATTTATAATATTCAAAACTTTTCTCACAGCCTGCACACATGGAATTTCTCCAAAACCACTCCTCCTCACTCTCTTTGTCTTCCTAACCTCTATCAAATTATAAAATTAAAAATATATTCTCAGAATTCTCGAAATAACTCCTGCAAAACCAACTCACTCGAAGTATCTAAACAAACCTCTATACTAGGAATTATTTCAAGAATCTCAGCAACAAACTAACAACTATGAAACAAATCAATCGTCAAGATATCCTTTACAAATAATACAAAAAAAAATTAGGGAACCAACTCCCTTGTAAAATGTTTTGACGCCTTAGGTCAGTTCTAAAGCTTGATGTCAGATGCTCCTGCATCAAACTCTCGATGAAGAAAATAATTGTTCATAAGGCCTTAAAGTTTTGTACCATATTTGGAAATCTATGGCATTGTCATCCAAGTGCAATCCAAGTGAAATAAGGAATTTTGAGGCCATCGAATCCATATGTGTGACGATAATCAATGATCCAATCAATGGTGCTATAAAGAGGATAGGTACAAGTGTCAACATTGTCACCCAAGGTTGAGCTATGACTCATGTAAACCTAGACATGCCATTGCCAAGGAATATTACGAAAGATTCTCATAGTGTCCCATATTTAGAAGTGGTTGGATAGAAGGAATATCTAAATGATACCATTGAATTAATATAATGATCATGTCCTAAATCTTGTAACTATAGTGATTAATATAGTTATTGGTTTTAGACTTTTTTATGAATTTGGAGTGATGAGAGATCCTATATGAGACTCTGTCATGTATTAGATTAAGATTTAGGAATTTTGGTAGATGTGGAAGAAGATTCTTTGTGTTCAATTAAAAAAAAGAAAATGCAAGTGAGAGAATTCATTATTTATGTAATCGTTAGAGGGTACAAAGTGTAGGATGTAATGTTGGACTTGTGAAGACAAGAGGGAGAGTCAATATATAGTGTTTGAGATGACTATGGATAGTTAAGAGCATGGCTATTTTTTATACTATTGGTTGTGTGCAATGGTAGTGGCACCATTAATCAGGTCTAGGAGAAGAAGGAATAACAAATGTAGGGTTCTATGGATGAGGAGTAAAGGCTATAGGACTATTGGGATCACTCTAAGTGTGGGGGTTGGAATGAGAATTATGGTTTTGGGAGGATTGGAAATTATTACACCATTGAACTTTGCATTCAACTTCCAAGGCATGTTCCAAGTCCTAGTCAAGGGAAACTCTTTCAAACATGGAAACTTTGAATCTAACAAAAGACAATATAGTAGAATTAAATTTAACAATAAATACCTCCTCTAGATCTAGAACCTGGAGTTGAATGCAAATCCAAGTGAACACCTCAATTTACTATTGTGATGTCTTCGTAGGTTCTTGACAGAGATGATACCATATGGAAATTAGATTTTTGAGGTGTCTTGGATGGTAAAAATTCTATTGGATGGTGTAAATGAATACCTCCTCTAGATATAGAACCTAGAGTTGAATGCCAAGTCAAGTGAACACCTCGATGTACTTTTCTAATGTCTTTCTAGGTTCTTAAGGGATGATACCATCTAGACATGAGATTTGTTAGGTGTCTTGGATGGTAAAAATTCTATTGGAGGGTGTGAAATAAAACCTCCCAATAGGTCCACGCAATATGAAGAAATATTAAAGAGCTCATGCACATAGTCGGAGGGATGGAAAGACACATTTACATGAGTATACTCAATACACTCAAGTCAAAATAGAAAGATTCAATAGACGATGAGCTCCTTAAGTGATAGATGTTGAGTTGAAATTTGTTGGAAAGGTGGGTGCATCCTCCTTAGAGAGGAAACCTAGTCTATCTCAAAGTGTGAATCTCAAATATGCTAGCATTGATTTATATTGATGGTGATATAGGGGCCATTTATTAAACTATTTAATTTACACAAACAAAATAGAAGATGTTATTTTTTTGAGCTAGATATATAAGTCAACAATATAAAATAGCAAGCCGATACAAATAGAAACATATACCTAAGAAAAGAATCAAACTTAGTACAAGAAACTTTAAAATTGGAACTCACTTTTGTCCTGCCATCTGATTTATCAATATTTTTGTCAATGTTCATTGAATCAACCTCTAACTTGAGAAATCATTCTACATTTCCAAGACCTCGGAATGGGCCTTTTTGCACATTGAAAATTGGAAAACATCAATGTTAATGGAGAACATAAAACGCCACATCAAATTAAATTCAATAATCTCTAAAAACAATATCATTAAATGGATAATAGGAATACCTTAATGAGATCCTCTTGGTTTCGAGAATAATTTATTCTATACTAAATAGGACCAACCACATGAAGTTGGAATCTTATTTGGCCCCTCCCCCCCATCCCCTTGCATCACTCTCAATTCCCCATACCCATTCATACATATTAATTTAAACAAAAAATGTACAACTAATCATTTATATAAATAAAAAATTTCCTCTAAATATTTACAATCAATTCCTTTTCGGTTTCTTCCTTTTAATAAAATTCTCCAATACTACATCATCACTATTAACATTGTCTTCAACCCCTTCAGTTGTTGGACCCTCTTCTGGCCTTGCTTCATGAATATGTGTTGTCTCTACCATTGCACTACTTCTAGTAATACGACGTGCTACTGAACATTGTTTCACTACAGGGGCATCCACTAGAACAACAAAAAGCATTAAAATTACATGGTTAGTTATTATTATTCATATTAGTCATTCATTAATACAAATATCATGACTCTGTTTTTTACCTAGAGGAGTGGTCGACACCATTGATTGGGTTGTCATCGTTTCCTCTCCTCTATGAGAAACAACCTCATCTACATCCTCTTCCATTCAAGCAATAAACGTTATAAGTACACCATTTGCAACTAAATATTACTAATCGTCAATATATACAATTGATTTTAAATACACATATTGTGATGGGTCTGCACAGTAGCATAATCATGGGGTTCATGTTCAGTACAGTTGTCGAATGAACTGAGGTTGTTTGCATGCTTAAAAAAAATAAACACATTAATTGATGTGATAAATCAACCATATATATATGTACTTACAAGTAATGAACAATTACAGTCTTGTCATTTTACTTACCATCTCGCCCGAAGGGTCAGTCGATTGTGTTTTCCCCAAGATTTTTCTATGTTCAACCACTGCTTGAAACCCAAACTTGAAGCTTATATTCATGTCTTCTTTGGTGGGCGCACTATTGAACATATCCCCTTGCATTCCATAATACGATTAATCTTTCTTATTAGCTGAAAAAAATCATATGATGATATGAATAATATGGTTAAATTATTCGGTACTTACAATTCGAGATTTTAATCTTAGGTATCCACCTTGGCCAAGTTTGTGTTTTTCGTGTTTATCCAGTCTTTCCTTGGTGGCTTTCAATGTGTCTGGGAGCCTATAAAAAGTTTCAAATATGTACTTAGAGAACACAATTTTTTCTATAGATCAACTAAAGAAAGTTTGGCATATTCAACTCAAAATAGCATTTGCCTTCTAGGGCCAGGTGGTGTCTTCCCTTCATGTCTCAATGCAATCTCCTTTGCATCCTCTAGTATATTCTTCCATTCCCTCTCGTGAATGGTAACAAGACGATCATACTTAGTGTTTTTTACCAATAGATTCATATCTTGATCTCTGACATATTTCAAATATGTACCCGTCTTCAAGGTGATTTCTTGTTTGTTGGACAAATCACCAAACATGCCAACCAAATGGTTAATAATTTTATCTTTCAAATTGTTTTTTCTAGGAATTCCACCATGTGCGAAATGTGGGCCCAAAAATCTCTAACGCCTTGTCATGCAAGGTCCTGTAAAAAATGTTGTTTCCTACAAAAAGATACGATAATTAGTTTAAAATAATTTGAAAGATGTAGGTTTCAATATTTAAATAATAGGAATTAACTAAGATATTAATAACTACCTGGGACTTGTGGCATCTTCAAGGGAACAAAGTTTTTATTCATCAAAAAATTTACCAAGAATATTCTCATGCTTTGAACACATGTTTCTCCAGGATAGCAGTGCATAGACTCTTCTTCATGAGATTCACCATCTACTAAACCATCATGTGCACCTGCATGGTATGGTGTGAACAGTGGGGGAATCTCATTGGCCCCAGTAGATTCTTTCGTTTGAGCCACACATGAATATTCAAATAGCCTTGATGGTATGTGGATCATGCCAGGGCGTTGTGGGGTTGTGCACCACTACTACCAGTAGCGTCCCCACGACCAAGATCTTGCGATGGTTCCAAATATTTTTGTAGAAAGAAATGGTTTTAGTTTAGCTCAGATAAACATGTGAAACATAAATTCATAAATTAATATATGTCATAAATAATATATTTTAAAAATGGTGCTTACCGCATATTGATATATAGTTTGCTCTAACTCTCTCATAATTGTTGTGGTCTCCTCTGTAGGCTTACGACTAGTCAATTGAATGATTTTTTTGTTTTCCTTTCGCAATCCCTTTCTAATTGTTTTAATTGGGTTGAGGGAATCATATATTTCATCACCCTAATCATTGTGCTCTAGTGTGCTCATCTAGATCAACAAATAAACAAGTTAATTGAATGATTATCAACAATAGTTCATATGAAAATCAACACTTTACTTGCTGCGAGCTGGATGGTACCTTCCCACGATCACCATGCCACATGTCAATTTTTTTCATGTATCTGGGGTACAATAGACCATTTTTCAAGCTACAATATGAATGGCCACTCAAATATCTCATAAAGGGAGGTTGCATACAAGTTGCAAATCCATGAGTATACCTTATATATTTCCAACAGAAAGAAAGCATGTGAACCTCAACTTTCAGAGAAGATGAGGAGATAGGATAAACAACTATGAAAAGAAGTTTGAATATTTGCATAGCCTTAATAAAATATTCTTCATTAAGAAAATAATTGGCAAATCACACATACATAACAATTAATTAATTTAGGAGAGATCTAGGATTCACACAATTTCATATGTTATGGAATTTACACTGAATATACCTTCGGAAGTTGATTCACAGAGGCATATTGTAACCATAAAGCACAAGCATTACAAGGTTGTCAAATATGAGTTCAAGAAAAGGATACACTAATACCGATCCTTGGAAAATTGGGAGGAAAATTTGAATCCATCCCTTTCTATGTTGATGTGGCCCGAATGGACAATTCCCTTTATGGTTCCAGTGTAATTGGAATAACATTGTTAGAATTAGGTATATTCGAACATCTATAATGCATGAATGGATAAATGCATAGCTACAATTAGAAATCATTGTTTCTTTGTATGTCGTAATTTCATTGACACTGAAGTTCATATGATTACATAAAATTACAAAATATTAAAACCTACATAAGTGTAAATTAACAAACAATGTCAATCTAAAGGTGAACACCTATAAACAAAGGTCCATAATTCATATACAATATCTTGCATCATTTCTTCACTGCGAAGCAACAAAGGAAAACTTATTGAAATGGAAGAAGAGGTTGTTACACCTTGAAAATGTAGTGTTCTAACTTCTCCAACTCTATATAACTTAGGGAAGACATGTGATCCCTAGCTTAGAATGGTTGGGAAACACTTTGTATAATATAGCACACCTCTTACAGTGGCAACATCCTCTCTCCATTGTTTCTTATAACATGAGTTAAAACAACCACGGGAATTGAATAGAAAGATGAAGAATGAAATAATTTTCCAAAAGCCTAAGTTACCAGGACGGGGATACAGATACACCAACTTTTTGAAAAACCAGGATCCGATTATAGCAGGAAAATGGCCAGTACAAAAGATATACAAATATTTTTATAATTAAAAAAAAAAAAAAAATCATACTTTATAATTTTATAATGTAGATATTTTGATCCTTGACAAATTTGCAGATTGATTGCATATTTTGTACAGAAATATTTGGGATTTCTACCAAACACCAAAATTGGCAAACATAAATTTTGAAGAGTTCATGTTTCAAAAAAAATACTATGTAAGAAAAAAATGGATAAGTGTGAGTGTTAATGTGGAACAGAATCCCAGCATAATGATATGTTGCTTCCATCAATGCCCCCTACATTCTTGTAAGATAGAAATGTTGGATTTTCCTTTATCTTCAAAACTCCTCTAGTAAAATCCATATCGATTACCTATGATGCCTTTGTAAAGGTTTAGAAAAAAATTACAAATTTGGGTGACATTATTGGTGTGGGGTCTCCCCTGTCGCATGAGTTGGGGTCTTCTCTGTCACTCCTATGTCATATTGTCGGTTCTCTGTCACTCTATGTATCATTGTGTCTCTTGTTTTGGCCCTTGCAGTTGAGTTCAGGCCAGGCTGGTCAGAATGATTCAATGTCGAGGTCTTGATCCTATCGGGAGGGTTTTATTTGGTTTTGCAATTTGATACAGGTTTTCTATTTTGGCGGGTTTTATAAAATATGTATTATTACAACACTATTATATATTTGTTACATACTACAATTTATATTATATGATATAAATTGTAGTATGTAACAAATATATAATACAGTTTATAATAAATTTTTATATATAATACAATTTACATTAAGGTTTTATATATAATACAATTTATATTAATGTTCTTGTGGTTATAGGTTTTTTGGGTAAAGGGTTAGGTGTTAAAAATTTTGGGGGTTAACTAGGTGTAAGGGGTTAATGGATTTAGGAGTTACCAACATTAGGGATTAGGTTCTATAGATATAAGTGCTTAGGCTAATATGGTTTTGTAGGTTAGTGAGTTGGGCATGATATACAAACGGTCATAGTAATATGATGTAAAGTGGGTACAGGGATTAGGGATGTCATCATCGACGATGATGATGACAATGGCAACTACAATGGTGATGATGAAAATGATGATCAACATGATGATGACGATGACAATGACATTAATGATGATGATGATGATGACAATGATAATGATCATGTTTATGATGACAAAGATGGCGATGATCACGATGATGACAGTGACAATGTAGGGGGGGGAAATGATGATGGCATTGACGATCTTGATGATGACAATGACAATGATGATGACAGTGACAATGACAATGACAATAATGACGATGATGACAATGACAATGAAAATATTGATAACGATGAAGATGATGGTGATTATGACAATGGAAGATGATGACGAATATGGCAATGTTTACGTTCATGATGATGATGACAATAAAAATGACGATGATCACGATGAAAATGATGATGATGATGACAATGATGATGACGATGATCGCGATGATGATAATGAAAATGGAAGAAAATGATGATGGAATTGACGATCTTGATGATGACAATGAAAATGACAATGATGATAGTGACGATGACAATATTGATCATGATAATGCTGACAATGCCACCTCAAATATTTACATTCAATAATCTCTAAAAACAATACCATTAAGTGAATAATAGGAATACCTTAATGAGCTCCTCTTGGTTTCAAGAATAATTAATTATTCTCTACTAAACAGGGCCAACCATGTGAAGGTGGAAGCTCATTTGTCCCATCCTCCCCCCTCACATCACTCTCAATTCCCCTTACCCAATAATGCATATTATATTAAAGAAAAACTGCACAACTAATAATTTATAATATAAATAAAAATTTTCCTAAAAATATTTACAATCACTTCTTTAATTTATTTTTCTTGGTTTTCATAAAAGTCTTTAGTAAATCATCATACATACATTGATCTTCATCCCCTTTGGTTGTTGGACCCTTTTATGGCCGTGCTCCATGACTGTGCATCATATCCACCATTGTACTACTTCTAGTAGTATGACGTACCAGTGGATGTTATTGCACTACGTGGGCATCCACTACAAAAATATAAAGTGTTATAAGGACATGGTTATAAGTTATTAATATTCATATACTCAATGTTTCGACATTAATGAAAATATCATGACTGTGTTTTTTACCTACAGGAGTATTTGATATGACCATTGGAGACCATCGATGTTGTAGGGTTAATGTTGATGACGATTATGATCATGACGATGACAATGACAATGACAGTGATGATGATGATGACCATGATGATGATGGTGATAATTATGAAAATGGAAGACAATGATGATGGCAATGACGATGATGATGGCAATGACGATGATGATGACAATGAAAATGATGTGATGATGCAATGAGGATAACAAATATTATGACAATGGAAGACGATGATGATGGTAGTGATGATCATGATGATGACAATTACTATGATGACGATGATGAAAACCACAACAATGATGACAATGACAATGAAAAAAAATGTTGTTTATGGTGATGGAAATGAAAACAATGAAAATGATTATGGTGACGAAGATGACGATGATATAATTCATCTTCTTCTTCATCCAACTCTACATTTGTATCATCATGTTCAGAATCAATTTTGAAAGGATTGGCCAGATCAACATTGTCATCAATGCCATTTTTTATCATAATATCATCATCGAGAACATAATTTTCATCTACATCTACTTGAACTTCTTCGACTTCTTCGTCTGACATTACATCTACATCATGCTCCTCTACAACTTCTTCTTCTTAAATATCATACTATTCTGGTACATTATACTTTGCATGCCTTCCTTTTGGATCATATCTAACAATGTACGACCAACCTGCTTTACCTGGAACCTTTGAATAAAATACTTGTTCACATTTGCTTGGAAGAAAAAAAATTATGTACCAGGCTCAAATGTCCTTGTATTAACCATGGTAAATCCATTGGCATGCTCAATAATAGTTATTTCGGGATCACGTTCATTTATTCGTAACCTGTACCATTTGAAATCGAACAGAACTAACTTGAAGGAATTAAAGTCACACTCAATTATATCATTCAAATACTCATAGTATCTATTTTTGGATATTGTTGGATGCCTATCACTTCTAGAGGAAAAATTAGTGACCTGAAAGACTGCAGTTATCCCACTATCATATGTTTTCTTCTTGTCATCCAACTTTTTGATGCAAAATTTACGACCATTGCACCAAATAGCATTGTAGT
Organism: Picea engelmannii; assembly: GCA_009831015.1. Taxonomy (NCBI): domain Eukaryota; kingdom Viridiplantae; phylum Streptophyta; class Pinopsida; order Pinales; family Pinaceae; genus Picea; species Picea engelmannii. Next base: position 75,770 of record ML797721.1, on the reverse strand, counting down.
GTTTCAACTACAATATGCCTGACACATAAAAAAATGCATTGTCAATGAACATACATATTTAGACTTAGTAAAAATTTATAAAAAAAACACACCATGACCTAGATTAATATAATCGAAATTAAATGAAACCAGATGTGGGTGAATTATATATATGATTGTCTGTTTATCTTTTAAACCATATGTTAAATCAATGTCCCTCTGTGTAAGATTGGTATATTGATTATGATAAGCTTCTTTAAGAAATGTAGCCACCCCTTCTCATCATAACCTACCATTACACTGTATATTACATAGATCTATCCATAACTTCATCCAATCAAGATTGTTTGCAATGAATAAATGTAGTGCATCCCACTCTCGACCAACTGTATGAAAAATGAATAAAAATTAGTAACAACAATAAAGATTAATAATTGATGGAAGAACAAAATTCAATTAATAATTACAATAAAGATAAAAATTAATAATGCAAAGTATTATAGATCTTAGCTACCATCTAATAATTTCCTTTCACTTTCCTCATTCTACCTTTCCCAACCAATACCTCCCCTTCAAATTTGTTGATGGAGGTGACATCCCAAATGCGAGGCACCTTCATTCATGTTGCTAATTTAGGAAGATACTGACTAATATACACCAAGGATTGATATACCTTATATCCCTCCACCATAGAACCCTCGGGACATGCTCTTTGTCTAACAAAAGCCTTCAATGATTTCAAGTGCCTCTCCACCATCCACATTGACCTTGTGTGTATAAGTCCACACATTCCAATCTCCTCAAATTGTTGTATGAGGTAGTGTTCTTGAGCATTGAAAAATGTCGTAGGTAGATGCTTCTGCATTTCACACATTAGTCAAGGAATTTATCTCCTCCAATATTTTATATATTATTTATGGATTTCTTTAGATGACAACCACCTACACATGGTTATACAAGCAAATCATACATTTCAACAACAAAGTATATACATTAATTAAAGTAAAACATTACATGATATACATTTCTATGACAAACATTTTTCTTACCTCATGTATTTTCCAAGATCATATTTAACTTGTTTTACATTTTTTTCAAAGTTTTCAAGGAGAGATAGAGGTAGAACATACTTTAATTGCAAAAAAAGGAATCATTATTTTTTAGAAAAAAAAAATATTAAAACACTAAAAAGAAGTATTCAAAAAAATTAAAATACTAAAAAGAAGTATTACCAAAATAGAAATCTACGTACCAAAATAATCACCTTAATGAAGCTATGCCAATCATGAGTTTTTACTCCACGAAAGTCACCTTTCTTCGTAAAGATATTATTTATGTTTGAAGAGAATCTCGTGGGAAGTTTAATTTTTTGAATCGCCTCTTTTAAAACATTGCTTTCCTTGTCTGTAAATAACCATGGAAAGCAATTTCGATCTCCAACATTTCTATTTGAATCAATCAAATCGTGCATTGCATGATTGGCTTCCTAAATGTCACTACAAATTTTGACAAATTTTTCTTGTCATTCCTTCCATATAATATTCTCCACAACCTTTCAGTTACATTCTTCTCGATATGCATTGTATCAAAAAAATGAGATATTTTTAGGTTCTCATAGTAGGGAAACATATTGAATTGTACGGGGTAATTTTTCATTCCTCGTGGAAGTTGTCCGTCAATGCCTACACGACCTTTATAAAACATAAATGAATTAATTATACAACAATAATTGTTAGATACAGTGAACATAATTCAATACAAATAAAAATTGTAAAACATTTTGTGTGATACATAGTAGAATTTATCACCTTGATGATTTATATTATATGCCAACTTCCATAGGTGAGGTGTAATTCTTCATGGTTTTATTGCAGTCTCTTCTTTCCCATTGAAAAGATGTTTTTCAATAGTTCGATACCTATGATTCTTAGGCAGGAAGTTCCTATACTCATCAAACACCTCCTTTCCTAAACTTCGTGAACGATGAGATTTCATCCTAGGACCACAAACTCGACATGAAAATTTACTCGTCATTTGAAGACCTGCCAGATATGGGTTAAAAATGTGATAGGTAATATTAGTTATATAACTAGTACAAGGAATTAATATTAGAAACATGCATAATATTTTCATAAATTTATATACTATTAAAGTGCAGTAGTGTGGCGTTACATACCAAAAAAATGTGTTAGCCCTAGGGCATCATGAATTGTCCATGTAAGTGTTCTATGGAATTGAAATTTATTTTTCCCTATTGGTCTAGAGATGTTGTACATAGTGATTCCAACCCATAACTTTAGCAACTCATCGACAAGAGGCTCAATATATACATTCATATCTTTCACTTGGTACACTTACCTAATTGGTTGAAAGTACACGTAATTAATACCTTGTTTATGTATAATAAATAATGCAATAATGATGAATAAAAGTACAAATGAACCGGCGCTACGTTCAAACAAATATTGTAAACAAATACTTGGAACAATCATTCCAACATTGTGTGCTCCCTCTTTATTGACATCCAAGGAGGAAGATTATTTTTTATAACAAAAATAGGCCACACTGAGTAAATAGACCTGATCTCACCAAATGGATCAAAACCATTAGTTGTCAATGAAAGCCTAACATTATGAGGTTCTTCTTTAAGAATCGACCATCTTTCTTCGATGTACCTAGATGCAGAAGCATCTACAGGCATTCAAAGAACATCATATTCACTTATGTGTCATGCATGGTAATCCATAAACTATGTTATGTTTTCACACCTGAACATTCGTTGCAAAGATGGAATTATCGGAATATGAAGAACCTTGTGAGGCACCTTTTTTGTTACTTGATCAGTTCGATATCTACTGATTTGACATTGTGGACATTTTGTTTCCGATGCATATTTTCCATAATATATAATATGATCATTAGGACATGCATCAATAGCCTGATACTCCATTCCAATATCTTTCATAATGGTAGATAACTCTCAGTGTGTGCGAGGTAAATTATTTGACGGTGGTAAGAAAAATTCACTTAACAATCTACAACATAAAAAATAACTAGTTAATGTAAATATTAGTAATCATAAATATCGCATCCTTATTATATTACACATTAATTGAAACTAAAAAAAGAGAAAAATAATTTCGACCTTTACGTAGATACAGTGACGAAATATATCATTATGTACCTTAATATCTGTGTGAGACAAGTGTTTGACAAACCATTCAATACCTTCAAGTTCACCAACAACATTATAGTTGAGAGAACATTTTTTCTTGAGCCTTAATAAAGGGGTTGTTGTGCCTTCTCAAGCAAAGGTATATCATGAATATCATCAACATTTTCATCATCATCGATAGGATAAAGGATGTCCTAGATCAATCTATTTGTCGCATCGTTTGGCTCAATAATATTATTGGTGTCATATTCTAATTCCATAGAATTAACTTGATCATGATGATCTTCAATATCCATACGAGCATATTCCTCAACCTGTACAACAGTATCTCTACTACTACTAGGCACTGCATATTCGTCCGGCGACAAACACCTAGATGGATTTACCTTTATAATTACAAAAATTAATCAATAAAATTAGTGTATATAAAAAATATTAAAACAAAAGAAAATTTTATAAATATTACAGTCAATACAAAGAGTACAATATAGAATAATATTGAATAACATACCATGAGACGATATGAGAACCCCCCTTCAACGTGCCCATATTTTGAACAATGTGTCTTAGTTTTTTTAAATAGAAGTCATCTTATGTTAAAGCCCCTGCATTTATTACAAGGCCATTCAAGTTGCACATTTTTCCTTGCCTCCATTATCGCCTTTAACCTAGCAATATTCCTTTCATTTTCTTCATGGTGAGTATTGTTGTTATTATTATTTGGAATTGGTATTTTCTATTACAACAAAAACCACTATAGATGCAATATTAGTGCAATATACCATTTTTTTATTACAGTACAAATGTCATCGAATATTGATCCCATTTGTAGTCTAGATTTAATTAAGCCATTGTTTTCATTGATTTACTAAATGTTTATAATATTACTATTGAAAATTTACTCAAGAGATCAAAATTGACCTTATAAATATATACATTTTTACCACATAAGCTTCAAAGCTTCACTATAAGAAAGTAAGTAAATCATTAAACAGTTATAAAAGAGAACTAGGCCAATATAAGCAATCAAGTAGACATGGTCATACTTATTTCCTAGAGAAATTAAACTTCTATCCCCACAAAAATTAGTTGGTCGGTTAAGTTGTGAGTATTTAAAACGAGACAAAGAGATATTAAAAATTTATAATTTAACCTTCAGAGTACGTCCAAAATCCAAGCTATATAAATCAAGAATTTGATGTGAAACAAGGTGTGGGTCATAGAAAAGATACTATTACATGCGTTGAATAATGAACAAACGATTAAGATTTTATATATGTCACAACTACCACTAAATTGTCAAAATATCTACCATTTGTCGCACGTCTGATGATAGTCAACCAAGTCAAACTTGACTAATTCAATGACCATTAAGCACTTTCAAACAACTATTTGGTTTTTTAAAGACCCACAAATGTTGTTGGAATATCGACAGTCATTCAAACTTTCGACGATATTTGAGCACGCAAAATCTAACTAGTCAAAGTGCTATTGCTTTCATATATCGACGAATGTGTGCATTTTAGTCAGAATATGGATGAAAGTTTTCATTTTTGTCACTAGACTGATGCATGTTTGAACTCTCGTCTATATTTCGACGAAATATCAACTTGTCATCGTTATAGCAACGACCATGCCTTGCTCACAAGAAGTGTAATTTTTGTCGAAATATAGCTCTCAGGCATCGTTATAGTGACGTAGTGAGAAGGGTTGTCAAAAGTATGAAGAACGTCAAGGAGAACGAAAATAAAATGATTGAAAGAGTAGTAATTTGTGATGGTACAATTAATTTAACTCATATCGTCGTAATATTTTTTTGAATTTTGAATCCATATGTATTAGTGTGTAAATATTGGTAGGGCCGATCTGAACTTTTTGGTTGTGTTGTCTGACATAAAAATTCATATATCCTCATTACTAAGGAGTTAGAGGGAGTTCCATATACCATTAGGAAATGTCTCGGAATAATATTTCCAACCATATAACCTATGCTCCCATTTGATATAGTTATTTAGAGTAACATTTCCTTCAAAGATAGAGTATCCAAACTGAGCATCAAAAATCTAAAAAAAATATTTCCAACAATCTCCATATTGCAATATTTATCTTGGACATCTATAGTATCCCCCTGTCTTTGACATTAATGACAAAAATATTTCCAAAAATATCCCTCTGTCATTTATGGAAACCCTTAGTCAATTTTGATACTCTCCCTATTTGCAACTTTCCTTATGTCTGCAATTCTTTCTTTGTCTGCAACTTCTCCCCCTTTGACATCAATGGCAATGGGTTGCTCCCCTTGAGATTGTGCTTCCCTTTACTAACGATATGAGAGAGATATCACTATTAGGTTATGTTTAAGGTATTCAAATGTTTCTTTGGGAAGGGGTTTGGTAAAAATATATGCAACATGTTCTTTAGTGGTAATGTATTCTATCTTGAAACTTTTCCCGATTACGTGTTCTCTTAGGAAGTGGTATTTGATGGTAATATGCTTCATATTTGAGTGCATAACAAGATTCTTTGGAATTTTGATTGCACTTGTGTTGTCGCAGATGAATATTGAGATTGGTTGATCATATTCTACCTTGATATCCTTCAATGTCTACTTCATCCAAATAACTTGTGTGCAACGTGTTTTTGTTGCAATATATTCGACTTCTGTTGTGGATAGAGATATTGAAGTTTGCTTCTTGCTCAACTATGATACTAGAAAATTTCCTAGAAATAATGTTCCTCCACCGGTATTTTTCTTGTCATCAATACTTACTTCCCAATATTCATATGTATATGTTGTTAGAGTGAAGTCCTTACTTCTTGAATACCACAAGCCAAATTCCAATGTGCCCTTCATATATCTAAATATTATTTTTACTACTTGCACATGTGTTTCCTTTGGTGCAAATTGAACTATTTCAACCAATCATATTGTTTACATGATGGTTGGCCTTGATGTTGTCACATATAGTAGGTTGTCAATCATTGACTTGTACAGTTCTTGATTTTCTTCTAGAGATTCATCATCTTTGCTCAACTTACATCCTGTGATCACGGGTGTATTGATAGTTGCACAATATTCCATTCTAAATTTATTCAACATTTCCTTGATATATTTGGTCTGTGAAATGAATATTCCTTTGTTGGAATGAGAAATATGCAAACCTAGAAAGAATGACAATTCTCCAAGCATGGACATCTCAAATTCTTTTTTCATTTCTTTTGCAAACTTTTTTCTCATTCTATCAACATTATTTCCAAAAATTATATCATCCACATAAACCACAATGATTAATAGATCTTCATTGTTTGTTTTGATGTAAATATTTTTGTTTGCAGCTCCTCTTTTGAAACCTTGTTGTTGTAGGTATTTTTCAATTCTTGAATACCAAAATACGGGAGCTTGCTTTAGTCCATAGAGTGATTTATTTATTCTACATACATAATCTTCATTGTTTGACAATTGAAATCCTTTTGGTTGTTCAATATATACTTCTTCTTCTAGATTTCCATTTAGAAAGGTTGACTTGACATCCATTTGATATACTTTGAAGTTATTGAAACACAAAATTTCCAAAATCATTCTTATTGCTTCTAATCTTGCAACTGGAGGAAAGGTTTCTTCAAATTCAATACCCTCAACTTGAGCATACCCTTTACAGACCATTTTTTCTTTATTTCTACTATTTGTCCATCTTCATCCAATTTTTTCTGAAGACCTATTTGGTGCCAATCAAATTCTTGTATTTTGGTCTAGGAATGAGTTCCCATGTCTCGTTCTTTTCAATTTGATTTTGTTATTCTTCCATAGAATTAACCCAATGCTTATATTCACTAGCTTGTGTAAAATTCTTGGGCTCTATTTTAGATAGAAAATAAAAGTTCAATCTTCTTCTAGTTTGAACTCATACATCTATATCACCGAGAATATGACTTTCTGGATGATTCTTTTGGACAATTATGGATGGTGTCTTTGGATATTGGCGTTCTATTTCTTCTTGTTCTTTCTTTTCTTCTTTATTTTCTTCTTCCTTTTCTTCTTCTTTGTATATTGTCTCCTCTGGATCTTCATTTTTTTGCGACTTTTCCTCTTGAGGTATTTCTTCATCCACTCTTACATCAATACTATCTACAACCTTGTGCAGTATTTTGTTGTATCATTTGTAGGCCTTGCTTCTAGATGCATAGCCAAGAAATATACCTTCATCTGTTCTGGAATCAAACTTTCCTAAATTATCTTCATTTCTCTTTATATAGCACTTGCTCCCAAATAATTTGAATAATTTGACTATAGTTGGTCTACCTTTCTATAATTCATAAGGTGTCTTGATACTGTTCACTCCAATTTGTGCTCTATTCAAAATGTAGGTTGTTGTGGTGAATGCTTCTCTCCAAAAGGTGTCTGATAGTTTGGCTTCATTCAACATTGTTCTATACATTTCTTGTACATACATGTTCTTCCTTTCTACAAATCCATTATGTTGTGGAGTCCTTGCTTCCGAAAAATGTCTCTTGATTCCATGATTTTCACAGAATTCTTCAAAATTATAAGATGTAAACTCACCTCCTCGATCTAATATTAAGAACTTTATTTTTAAATCAGTCTCATTTTCAACTTGGGATTTGAAATATTTAAACTTCTCAAATGCTTCAGATTTTTGTTTAAGAAATGTAACCCATGTCATTCTTGTGTAATCATTGATAAGAAGCATAAAATAACTCTCTCCTTTTAAAGATTTCGTTATTTTCCACAAAGGTCTGTGTGTACAAGTTCTAATGGTTGTGATGTTGAGTACTCCTTTGTTTTGAAACTAACTCTTATTTGATTCTCGTGCTGACATGGATTGCAAATAGTGTCAGTAGATTTTGATATCCTTGGCATATATCTTAATGCTTGTGTCTTGTTGAGTTTTACTATATTTTCAAAGTTTATATGACCCATCCTTTTATGCCATAACCATCTTTCGTCTACTTTTCCCATACAACATTTTTCTCCTTTGACTTCATTAAGAATGTATACATTACTAGGGGTTCTATTTTCATTTTCCACTAGTCTTCCTGAACCTTCTTTCCTTATTTCACATCCTTTAGAATGAAATGTGAGGTTGTAACCTTGATCACACATTTGAGTGACCCTTAGAATATTGGTTTTTAACCCTTCAACTTATAAGACACTTTGTGGTTTAGTCTTTCCATTATCAATACTAACAATGCCTTTTCCAATTATCCTTGTAGAAGCATTATCCCCAAAGGTAACACTACCTCCTTTTTCTTCCTTTAGGGTGAGAAATTTTTTCGGATCCCCTGTCATGTGTTTTGAAAATCCACTATCAATGTACCATTGGATTCCTTTGTCTTGAGTATACATGGCAAGTCCACATTATTCCTTCTTTGGTTCTTCTTGCTTCCTTTTCACACCTTTGTGTATTCTTCTCTATTCTTGGTAAGAACATTTTATTCCTTTTTTTGTGTAGGATACTTTATCATGTTGCTTCTACATTCACGTGCTAAGTGCCCATAGTTATTTCACTTATAACATTAAGTATTGTAATCAAGTAGGGGAGAAAATGAATTGTAGTTTCTATCAACAAACCCATGAGAACTTTTGGTTTCGTTGAGCACATAATCATTCTTTGAGTTTTTATAAGAACCTATATTTATATATCTCACATGATCACTTCTTGCATAAGATCTATAATCTATTTCTTTATGACCAAAATTATTGCAAGAAAAAAAATAGCCAAGAAATAGATTTTGGTATCGGGTTATGAAAGGTCTTCTTGGTGGAACAACTCTTCTAAACTCGTGCTTGTGAGAAGAATCATATTTATGTTGGTCATCATTTCCTTTCCTACTTATGCTTTCATTCTTGATGGAGCCTTTGAGAATATTGGTGTATCTTTTAGGCTTTTCATCATTTTCCTTTTCTGATGCCTTTGTGACCTTAGTGCTTGCATCTCCCTCTGGGGTATTTTATTTTTCGTCGTAGACAAGATATGTATTGATGAATGGTGACCTTTGAAAACTGACAAAATTTTATAATATTTCAGTACTATTTTCAAACTTCAAGTTTCTATTCAATTGATCAGTTGTTTTCTTTGGTTCCTTTCTTAAGGAAACTATTTCATCTTCTAGCTTCTCACAATTTTCTTCATTTTCTTTCAGTTGACTTCTCACCAGTTCTTCTATCATTTGTGCACATTCTAATTGAGTCTTCAAGATGATAAGTGTTTTTTATATTTCATCAAGATCGTGATCCTTCTTTTCATATTTCTACAATTTCTCTTTCTTATTTTAATTATTTCCCCTAAGTTTGTTTATTTCTTCTAAGGCACTAATGAGTTTTGCTTCAAGATTCAATGCCCCATAAATGTCTTCTTCTTATTAATATGATTTTTATTTTTTATTGTCTTCATGTTCTTTATCAGTAGACTTTGTATTCATGGCTAGGAAGAGTAATTGTTCTTTGTCAATATCAAAAACATATCCATCACTTTTTTCAGACAAGCTATTGTCTTCTCTAGAGTAAAAACTCTTCTTCTTAATATATTTTCTTCTTTTGTGTCTATAAGATTTTCTTTTATTGTTATGTTCTTATTTATCATTATTGTTGTCATCATCATTGTCTTCCCTTTTTCCATATGGACATTTAGCAAAAAAATGTACTACTCTACCACAATCAAAACATTTGAAGGGTAGCTTACCTTTGTATTTTCCATATCCTCTTTTTATCTTTCTCACAAATTATGTTTCTTTTGTATATAATTCATGGTTGGAACAATCACAGAATTTGTATCCTTTTGTCTTCTTTGATGCTTTGAAAGTTGCTTTCTTTTGCGTTGGATTTTATTTTTCTGTCCTCATCTCATATGCATTGAGAATCCCATGCATCTCATACATCGTTAGTTTCTCCATATCCTTCATTTCTTCAATGGTGAATACCTTTGCATCAAATCTTAAGGGGAGAGACCTTAGAACCTTTTGCACAATCATTGGTTCTTCAACCTTCTCACCAAGTCCTTTGATGGTGTTGAAAATTTCATCCACTCGAAGGAAATAGGCTGCAACATTTTCTTCACCTTTCATTTTCAAACTCTCAAATTGTCTTCTATGATTTTGGAGATTTTCCTTCTTCACCTTGTCATCGCCTTCATACATGTTTTGAATTTTGTCCCAAAATTATTTTGTTGATTTACAATAAATCACATTGACAAATTCATATTATGATAGACCACACAAGATAACATTAATGGATTTTTCATTATGTTCACTAGACTTCTTCCCTATGTTATCTGTTGGTGGAGTTTTTGGGACTGTATACCCAGTCACGAGTGATTGCCAAATATCAAACCCAAGAACCATTAGAGAAGTTTGCATCCTTATACTCCAGAATGCATAGTTTGTGTTGTCGAATAATGGAGCCATGTTTGTGAAGAAACATTCTTGACTAGCCATGTGTGCTCATGAGATCTACCTTCCAGTAGTTAAATTGTTTTTGAAGGAACCCACTATGATACCAATTGTTGAACTTATGCTTATCTTCACTAGATTGTTGTGTTGATTGCTTCTCTCTTAAAGGTGTCTGATAGTTTGGATCCATTCAACATTGTTCTATACATTTCTTGTACATATATGTTCTTCCTTTCTACAACTCCATTATGTTGTGGAGTCCTTGTTGCTGAAAAATGTCTCTTGATTCCATGATTTTCACATAATTCTTCAAAATTATAAGATGTAAACTCACCTCCTCAGTTTGATATTAAGCACTTGATTTTTAAATCAATCTCATTTTCAACAAGGGATTTGAAATATTTAAACTTCTCAAATGCTTCAAATTTTTGTTTAGGAAATGTAACCCATGTCATTCTTGTGTAATCATCAATAAGTAGCATAAAATAACTCTCACATTTTAAAGATTTTGTTCTTTTCTGTAGAGGTATTTGTGTACAAGTTCTAATGGATTTGATGTTGAGTACTCCTTTGTTTTGAAACTAACTCTTGTTTTCTTCGCGTGCTGACATGGATTGCAAATAGTGTCTGTAGGTTTTGATATCCTTGGCATATCTCTTAATGCTTGTGTCTTGTTTAGTTTTACTATATTTTCAAAGTTTATATGACCTATCCTTCTATGCCATAACCGTATTTTGTCTACTTGTCCCATACAACATTTTTCTCCTTTTACTTCATTAAGAATGTATACATTACTCGAGGTTTTGTTTGCATTTTCCACTAGTCTTCCTGAACCT
>ML797721.1:48783-61464 GCA_009831015.1 Picea engelmannii | reverse complement strand
AAGGTCATCATTCTGGTTGATAGTGGCATCACCCATAATTTTATTCATCGTCGCATTGCCCAAGAAACTCATTGCTACATCCATGCCATCAATAGTTTCCAAATCATGATTGCCAATGGTGGTTCCATGAAATGTGGAGGGCGTTGTGAAAATGTGCATCTCCAAATTTGTGACTACCACCTAAAATCCCATATGTTTGCTATCGACATGGGAGGTTGTGACATTATGTTGGGTGCAGACTGGCTAAGGACTTTGGGTCCCATTCTCATGGATTTTAAATACTTAACCATGTAATTCGACGAAGAGGGCCAGCAATATAAGTTCCAAGGCATCACCACAGGTTCACCTGAGATCATAAGTTCCCGTCGCATGGAAAAGCTGCTCAAAAAGGGTCATTCTGGTGTTATCGCCCAACTCCATGCCATACAAGCAATAGAGACACCTTCCGTACCGCAAGACCTCCAAGACATCCTTTCTAAACATCAATTGGTCTTTTCCACTCCCCAAGGTATCCCTCCTTCCCATGGTGTTCATGATCATTCCATTCCCCTTGTACCAGGAAGCCTTCCTACCAATATCTGTCTTTATCGTCACCCCTTTTCCCAAAAAAATGAAATTAAGAAAATGGTCCAGGAACTCCTTAATGCAGGCGTTATCCGCCCTAGTATGAGCCCCTATTCGTCTCTTGTGGTCATGATCCTGAAGAAAGAAGGTTCTTGGTGAATGTGTCCTGACCTCTGTGCCCTCAAAAAACTTACCATCAAAGACAAATTCCCCATTCCTGTCATTGATGACCTTCTAGATGAATTGAGTGGCGCCCAATTCTTCACTAAACTAGATCTTCGTTCGAGCTACCACCAGATACATATGAAAGAGGCAGATATTCCCAAGACTTCTTTGGCTTGTGTAATGCCCCCTCCACCTTCCAAAGCCTCATGAATCATGTATTTTGTCCTTTTCTCCGCCATTTTGTCTTAGTTTTATTTGATGATATCCTCATATATAGAAAAACCTGGATAGACCATCTTGCTCATGTGGATCGAGTTCTCCATCTACTCTCTCAGCACCAACTTTTCCTGAAACAGTCTAAATGTGCTTTTGGTGCCTCAAAAGTAGAATATTTGGGTCATCTGGTTGGCAAAGATGGTGTCAGGGTGGATCCTAAAAATATTGAAGCTATGCAAGACTGGCCTCACCCAAAGACTCTTAAGAGCTTGCATGGATTTCTAGGCTTAACAAGGTATTATCACAAGTTTGTTAAGAATTATGGGAAGATTGTATCACCTGTCACTGCTCTCCTCAAAAATAACTCTTTCACTTGGACTTCAGCCGTTTCTCAAGCTTTTCAAACCTTGAAGATGGCCATGTGCACCACTCCAGTCCTCGCCCTTCCCAATTTCACAAAGACCTATGTGTTGGAATGTGATGCCTCAGGGAAAGGAATTGGTGTTGTCCTTATGCAAGAGGGTCGACCTTTGGCCTTCACCAGCAAGCAACTATCTGAAATAAATCTGGGCAAATCCATCTATGAAAAGGAAATTTTGGCTATTCTTCATGCCATGGATCTGTGGCATCCTTATCTATTGGGGCAATGGTTCCAAATTAAGACAGACCATCAAAGCCTCAAGTATTTTCTGGAACAACACATTTCCTCCCCAGAACAATAAAAATGGGTGACAAAAATCTTTGGATATGATTATGAGATCATTTATAAGAAAGGCAAAGAAAATGTGGTTGTGGATGCCTACGTCAAAGAACCATCAAGGAAGTGTTAGTCCAGTGGAAAGATACAACTCCAGCAAACGCCACTTGGGAACCAACTACCATTCTGCGTCTTTTTAGTATAAATAGGAGTCAAGGGTATGAGAACCCTAGATTGGATATTATTGTAATAGAGCTCTACTCAACTAGAGGTTGCCCCCTCGAAGAGGCCTGTGAACATTGCTTTCAGATTCAAAGTGTTATTTCTGTTGTTATTCTTATATCATTTCAGTGTCATTGTGGTGAATGTTCTAGTTATATTGTTGTTATTCTTCCATTACTAGCATCTTATTTTTGTTCTGCATACATTTTATATCTGGTATATTACACCCTGTCATTTGTTTTGAACATCCACTATCAATGTACGATTGGATTCCTTTGTCTTGAGCATACATGGAAAGTCCACATTTTTCCTTCTTTGGTTCTTCTTTCTTCCTTTTACACACCTTTGTGTATTCTTCTCCATTATTGGTAAGAACATATTCTTCCTTTTTTTGTTTAGGATACTTTATCATGTTGCTTATACATTCACGTGCTAAGTGCCCATAGTTATTGCACTTATAACATTCAGTATTGTAATCAAGTAGGGGAGAAAATGAATTGTAGTTTCTATCAACAAACCCATGAGAACTTTTGGTTTTGTTGATCATATAATCATTCTTTGAGGTTTTAATAGAACCTTTATTTCTATATCTCACTAGATCACTTCTTGCATAAGATCTACAATCCATTTCTTTATGACCAAAATTATTGCAAGAAAAAAAATAGCCAAGAAAGAGATTTTGGCATCGGGTTATGAAAGGTATTCTTGGTGGAACAACTCTTCTAAACCCATGCTTGTGAGAAGAATCATATTTGTGTTGGTCATCATTTCCTTTCCTACTTATGCTTTCATTATTGATGGAGCCTTTGAGAATATTGGCGTATCTTTTAGGCTTTTTATCATTTTCCTTTTTTGATGGCTTTGTGACCTTAGTGCTTGCATCTCGCTCTGGGGTATTTTATGTTTCATTATAGCCAAGATATGTCTTGATGAATGGTGACCTTTGACAAATGAGAACATTATCTAATATTTCAGTACTCTTTTCAAACTTCAAGTTTCTATTCAACTGATCAGTTGTTTTCTTTGGTTCCTTTCTTAAGGAAACTATTTCATCTTCTAGCTTCTCACAATTTTCTTCATTTTCTTTCAGTTGACTTCTCACCAGTTCTTCTATCCTTTTTTCATATTCTAGTTGAGTCTTTAGGATGATAACTATTTTTTATGTTTCATCAAGATCGTGATCCTTCTTTTCATATTTCTGCAATTTCTCTTTCTTCTTTTTATTCTTTCCCCTAAGTCTGTCTATTTCTTCTAAGGCACTAATGTGTTTTGCTTCAAGATTCAATGCCCCATAAATGTCTTCTTCTTCTTAATATGATTTTTATTTTTTATTGTCTTCATTTTATTTATCAATAGACTTTGTATTCATGGCTAGGAAGAGGAATTATTCTTTGTCAATATCAAAAACATATCCATCACTTTCTTCAGACAAGTTATTGTCTTCTCTAGAGTAAACATTATTCTTCTTAATATATTTTATTCTTTTGTGTCTATAAGGTTTTCTTTTATTGTTATGTTTTTATTTATCATTATTGTTCTCATCATCATTGTCTTCCCTTTTTGCATATGGACATTTAGCAGAAAAATGTCCTACTCTACCACAATCAAAACATTTGAAGGGTAGCTTACCTTTGTATTTTCCATATCCTCTTTTTATCTTTCTCACAAATTATGCTTATTTTGTATCTAATTCATGGATGGAACAATCACATAATGTGTGTCCTTTTGTCTTCTTTGATTCTTTGAAATTTTATTTCTTCTGTGTTGGATTTTTTTTTCTGTCCTCATCTCATATGCATTGAGAATCCCGTGCATCTCATCCATCGTTAGTTTCTCCATATCCTTCATTTCTTCAATGGTGGAGACCTTGGCATCAAATCTTAAGGGGAGAGACCTTAGAACCTTTTGCACAATCATTAGTTCTTCAACCTTCTCACCAAGTCCTTTGATGGTGTTGACAATTTCATCCACTCGAAGGAAATAGGTTGCAACATTTTCTTTGCCTTTCATTTTCAAAATCTCAAATTGTCTTCTATGAGTTTGGATCTTTTCCTTCTTCACCTTGTCATCGCCTTCATAGATGTTTTGAATTTTGTCCCAAATTTCTTTTTTTGTATTCACAATGAATCACATTGACAAATTTGGATTATGATAGACCACACAATATAACATTAATGGATTTTTCATTATGTTCACTAGCCTTCTTCCCTACGTTATCTATTGGTGGAGTTTTTGGGACTGTATACCCAGTCACAGATGATTGCCAAATATCAAACCTAAGAGCCATTAGAGAATTTTTCATCCTTATAATCCAGAAGCATAATTTGTGTTTTTGAACAATGGAGCCATGTTTGTGAAGAAACCTTCTTGACTAGCCATGTGTGTTCATGAGATCTACCTTCCAGCAGTTAAATTGTTTATGAAGGAACCCACTCCGATACCTATTTGTTGAACTTATGCTTATACTGAGAGGGGGGGGGGGGTATCAATATAATACAATTTTTACTTTAGTTGATCATTCATCAATCATTCATTAACTTTAAAACAATAAATGCATGTAAACTCAAATCATGGTACATAGAGTTTAAATTGGAAACCCTTGCGGGAGAAAACCACAAAAAATTATCTTTATAAATGCATGTAGGCACCAAACTACTGGAGACACCAATATCCTCAGTTAAGCACCAACTCAACAAGATATTGTGTAGGCACCAACCTACTAGATACACCAATCTCCTTAGTTGAGAACCAGCTCAATAAGATATTGTGTAGGCACCAACCTATTGGAGACACCAGTGTCCTTAGCTAAGCACCAACTCAGTAAGACCTATATAGGCACAAACCTAAGATCTGCATACACAGAGTACTTCTGACTTCACCTACATGCTTCACACTTCATGTATTTCATAGCATCATCATACTGTTAACTTCCATGCTCGAACGCCTCTCTTTTGCTTCATACCCCAGACATATATTCAAACCTTAGTCATATTTAGTCTTCATTCCCTAGATAACCGTGTAGCTCCATTCCTTGAATATAATACCATATTGTAGCATCACAACCTCAAAACAATGCACTTTGCAACATCATATATACCTTAGTCCTTCATAGTGCACCCTTAAAACTCCAAGAAAAATATGCTTGCACCTTTAGACCCCAAGAACACTCCTCAACTCCTCTTGCGCACCTTATATCTCTTCTTCACACTTGTACTTTCTCTTCTTTCTTGGATTCTCTTCAAATGCGCACATCTATCATGTATTTATAGTGTTTCTATGCTCACTTTTGGGACCGACCTGAACTTTTTGATTGGGTTGTCTGGCAGAAAAAATCATATCTCCTCATTCCTAAGGAGTTAGAAGGAGTGTCATATACCATTGGAAAGGTATTCGAATACGTTTTCCAACCATATAACATGTGCTCCCATTTGAGCTAGGTATTTAGAGTAAAAAATCCTTCAAATAAGGGTATCCAAATTGAGCATCAAAAATCCAAAAACAATATTTCCAACAATCTCCATCTTGCAATCTTTATCTTGGATATATGTAGTCTCCCCTTGTCTTTGACATTAGTGACAACAATATTTCCAATAGCTCTCCTATGGCAAGTCATACATAGGCCAAACCGAAAAATCTTTTAAATCCTGTCTCAAAGAGAATATAGCTGACACAACCCACAATTGGATCACTAAATCAGTTATTGCTAAACACTTCTTTAAATCTAAAGACCTAATTTTCTTTGACCAAACCAAAATACTAGCCTCGGCGCCCTATTACTCCTCTCGTATCATTCGAGAAGCCCTAGAAATTGAAAAACACCCCAAAGACTTCAATAGTGAAGATGGATACAATCTTAGCCAATCGTGGAAGCCCGACATACAATGCTTGAATCACAAAGCCTATTATTTTTCCAAAATTTCGTTTTTTAATTTCAATTTCATTTATTTTTAAAT
Source organism: Picea engelmannii (assembly GCA_009831015.1). Lineage (NCBI taxonomy): Eukaryota > Viridiplantae > Streptophyta > Pinopsida > Pinales > Pinaceae > Picea > Picea engelmannii. Next base: position 55,647 of record ML797721.1, on the reverse strand, counting down.
ATGTTTTCTCCAAGTTGCCCCCCTTTTCTTTATCATGTATTTCCATTTCCCTTTCTTTATAATCTTTTATTTCAAATATTTATTCTCATTAATTTCCTTCGTATCTTTGGTTCTAGTAATTTATTATTTATAGATTATTTCTCAATTTAATTTAATTATTATTTATCATAAATAAAAATAAAAATAAATTACATGATGCCTCCTTAATAAGTTTCTTATATGATTTTCATATTGTTTATATTATAATTGTTTGCATTATCCATACAATATAGTCAATCTAAGCTTTCTCAACAGCTCTCAATTTCTCTTATTTTAATATTCACAAGGGTTACCTAATTATAAGATCACTTATTTTAATATTATCAATGGTCAACCTTTTTTCATATTTCCTATTTTAAAATTTTTTCACAACGATGTCCCTTGTTCCATATTTCCTACTTCAATATTTTTCACAACGGTCTCCTCTTTTCTCAACGGCTATCTCTAAGTTCTTACCCTATAAATCTATTCTCCAACATACTCATTTTTAATAATTTAGTTTTTCCACTTAAAATGTTGGACGTTTAAAGACTCCCACACAACTTATTTCCATAAAGTTTTACGACAATCTTTAATCTTCCCCTTTTTATTTCTTTATTTATCCATCATTTTTACATTTTGGTTCCATGATTAATTTAGATCTTGTTTCTCAATTTGTTTATGTCACTAATCTTCCCTTTTAGTATTTTTCATTTAATAATTATTTTCAATCTCCCTTTTATTTCATTTTATTATATTATAATTAATTACCACTAATTTCATAGCTCCTTTAAAATTTTAATCATTTTACACAAGGAATCCTTATTAAATTTATCCTATTTCACAATGGAAATCAAAATTTCAATCTATAAATCCTAACCATGATGCTCTTTTCTAATATTATTTCATCTTTATGTGTCTGATTTCCCAATTAAAACATATTACAACTAATGTATATATGATACCAAGGGTTTGACTGGGCCCAATGGTTAAGAACATGTGTGTTTTCCTAAGAGGTCACAAGTTCAAATCCATAGGGGGTAGGGTATGTATACCTCTATAGACTTTACCAATCAAATCGCTAAGCAGTAGCGAGGTCGATTCACCGTGTGGCCAGCTCAAAATGCAGAGAACCGTGAATAAAAGGAGCCCTAGATGATTCGATCTATAGTACAACCATATTTGGAGGAAGCCTGGGTTTGGGGTTTCCAGGTGGAATCTTTGGATGAGCACGATATGCACATTGATAAAATTGAAGCTCTCGATGGTTTTTGTGAGGGAGTCTCGCAGCAAAAAATTCCTTCCGCCCAGCCTGATCATTCGTCTCCAGAGGATGTCCACACTACAGAGGAGACCAAGGTATTCAGACTAACAGAGGACCAACTAAATCTACTCTTCAAAGTTCAAGGTGAATTTGTAGATCTTTGTTTCAAGATAGAGCAAATGGACAACAAAATCTCCCTTCTCCTTGCTCTATGTTCACGCCTAGTGTCACTCAAGTCTAATGAAGATATGCCAATTCACAATGTGGCTTCTTCGAACATATCAATTATCCTCCAGTCATAAATGTTTGCATAGAAAGATAATATCATGAGTAAATCTTAGGAACACATGGTAACAACAGGGCCTCGATTTTCATCCATTGACTTGGGTTAGTTTGATATTGAAGGTAATTAATCAACTACTAATTTTCCTCAACCATCTCCTTCATTTTACTCATTGTTGGGCCCTAAAAAATGGTTGGGGAACACATAGCACCTTCTCATAAAGAAAATGACAAGCCACTTCATCATGTTGGCCACATGTTCGTTTTCACTTGTTCTATCTTTTGTCCCATACATGTGGATCGACTCGATGCATCTATGAACACAACACTTGTGAAGGCATAAAGGAATGTGACTTAGAGTACTATTGTGGGATGAGAATCATCATGCAAGTGCCTTTGCACCATTATTTGAGCAATTTTCATGAATACTCAAAATCTAAAGAAGATTTCCCTACTTACAAATAGATTTGAATTGGAATATAGACAATAAGATATATATTGGAGTCCATAAAAGTGAAATGTATAATTCCTCGTGATGTCTAAACAATACCATGTTTCTAGTTTTCCAAATAAGAAAAAAAATCAATTCTAAAAGCCTCCCATATTGAAATAAACAATCTAGAACTTTGGTTCTCCTAATAGTGCAACCTTCCAAGAGAGTTGTGTGCATGGTTACTACTTGTATGTCCTTTTCCTCATTCTTGGGAAACATTATGTTTTTGGAAAAACTGAAAGATATGCTTGAGCTAATATTAGAATACCATTGGTTGTTTGCATCTATTTTCAAAATTGGAGGTAGCACGCATAGAGATGTCTTTGAATTCCTCTAATAATTTCATCCAACCCCTAGTACAAAAAAAAGCTACATATCAAGTGAACTCATTTGATTTTTATTTGAATATTTTCATGAATTCCAACAAGGAGTATGAACAGGGGGGTTATAAAACCTTGATCATAAGGGAGATATTCTATTTTTCTTCACAAAATTCCAAATGAAGATGCCTCTAACAAATGGGTTATTATGGACTACGAAACTAAACAAATTTTATTGAACTCACATTGGGGCCTTGAGTCTAAATATCTTTGACTTTTTTTTAACTCGAACTCCGTTGCATGGAATGTTCCTTAGTGCGGTACTTAGAACATTGAAATTTCATTGGTGTATGTGCAGTCCTAGTGATTTGCCTTTAACCTTGAGGATAAGTATCAAGGACACTACCCACTTTGTATCAAGTTTCATAGGCTCCATGTTGATCACTAACCATTTTTGGATTTGTTTACTCAACATTTTGGTAAAGTTTTGATTTTGGATGGTCATTGTGGCACGTTCTGAGCCAACCTACATGTTTGTGTGGAGGTAGATCTGAAGTAGAATCTCTCCTTGTGTGTTCAATATGGATGGATTTTGTCAGCAAAATGGTTTGGTATCTGAATTTGTGCAATTCATGTGTTGCATGTCAATCTCATGATAGTCTTATTTAAGGTTTCCCTATTCAATGCCCAAATTGGACCAGCGTAAAGAGAAACAGGTTCCTTAGGAAAATTGTGTACAATTTTTTCATCGTGTTCCACTCAACATTCCATTCTAGGTCAAGTTCATGGTTAGGAGCAATATTTTCCAAAGGTCCCCCTCACATCTTCTTCATAGGTTAGTAGCCCAAGGAAACTTTCTTCCCAATCTTTTTCCATTGTTCAAATTTAGTCTAAATCTCCAAGGGCTATGGAGGTTTACAAAGGGTGGAAGGCCGAGATTAATAAATGGAGGGAGCCCAAGTCTCCTTCATGGGAAAAACATCAGCTCAAGATACATTCCCTTCTTCATGTCCTAAATATTATAAGAATGTAGTTATGAAATATCTAGAGCACTGATGATACACCTTGGGGGATTGTGTGTTGAGTAGAAACTTCAATAGCTTGGAAATGGGGATAATCCATGAATGAAGCTCTTTTTCATATATTATAATATTAGAGAGATGACTATTCCAAGACATACATTGTTTTTTAGAGATATGTTGCAAAAGTACACATTCACTGTAGTTTTTCTTCAAGAGATCAAGTCCACTTACGGTTTTGAGTTCTGATGACAGATGAGTCATTGTTGGAAGGGCCCATGTTGGTCTTTGACCATAGTTAGGGGAGTGGTGGTGTGGTTTTGTTCATTTTACATTTTTCAAATAGTTTATTGTATGGAATGAAATAGATCCATCCAATTGATGTATGTGGGTTGTAGTTTTGTTGGAATATAGATCTTGTGGTTTTGTTCATTCTATGGTCGCAACTCTAGCACTGATAGATGTACTCTTTGGGACTAGATGGCATCATCTCTTCCTGGCGTAGAATGGATATTAGGAGGGGACTTCAACATGGTGGTTTGGGTAGGGGATAGGAATGGTGGTGTTAACAGTGTCGTTTATAGGATGGAACAACATGCATGGACCCGTTGTAATATTACTTTATAGTTGTTTGACCCTAATTAGAAAAAGAAGAGACGGATTGTGGGGGGTTTTTTGCTCGGTGCAACTTCAAGTAATATAGGGACATGGTACAGGGTAGGTTGGATTTTTTTTATGGGCCACATTGTTAGACATGATGTTATGGTGTTGGCATTGATGTCAAAGAGGGTATATGATGTTCGTATTGGAATTGATGCAAAGAGGATCAATATGGTCACCATTATTTTCATTGAGACATATTAATATCTTCCCTCCGGACCATATCTCAATTTGTTTTTAGTGTCTACTCCATAAGTTTGTGTCTCCATTGAAAATCCAATCGTCAACACGGGAACATAAAATGGCATCAAGACTACCCTAACAGGTTGGATGTTGAAAGGAAGTGTTTCATGAATCCGCGAGTCTATTGCGCATCCAAAAACAAAATGACTAGGTATCATGTTCTATTGGTCATACTCATATAAAGGATAACACTAATAGTGAGTCCATTGTGCACCCCCAAAAAAATGAGTAAGTATCATATTATATCAGTCAGACTCATATAAAGGATAACACTAACCATGAGTCCGCTATGCACCCCAAAAAATGGCTAAGTATCATATTCTATTGGTCGGACTAATATAAAGGATAACACTAACCCACCACTTAAAAATTTATAAGTATGGTTCATTATGGAGGTAGAAGAAGTTGGGCGTGCATTTTGATGACACCCAAGATGAAAAAGAAGACATGCATGCCTGGGAGTCTGCAAACCCACCACTTAAAAATTTCTAAGTATGGTTCATTATGGAGGTAGCGGAAGTTGGGCATGCATTTTGATGACATGTGAGATGAAAAGGAAGATATGTGAGTCTACGAGTCCACGAACCGTCCACTTGACAGTTGATTAAATTCAAATTGTGGATCAATCTCAAGTGTCTAGATAAGCCAGGTCCTTCTACTCAACACTTGATCATATCTGAATTGTCGATATAATTAACGCCAAGATAAACCTGAGTCCGCGAGTCCACGAACTATCCACTCGATGGTTGTCTAAATCCAAACCGTGGATCTGTCTAAAGTGTTGGGTGTGTGTTATATTCTTTGCACGAGTAGTAGCATTTTTTCCTGGGGAAACATGTCTCATTTTGCCTCATTTTTCATGTTTCCTCGATTTTCGTGTCCATTGTTAGGAAGTTTTTCGGCACATGGTTTTTGTCGATGGTTTTCTATTTTCGATTAAGGAATTAGGGTTGTTGACTAATCCAGGTCATTGGGTTAGGGTTTTGGATGTCGTTGGATCCTATATGTATATTGTATTGTAAACAATGTACCACTATGAATGAATATAGAATATGGTGGGTTCTCCGGTTTGGGTTTCTAGGGGAAAAATCTATGTGTAATGTTTGTATTTGTCATTTTAAATTTTCTGTTCTTTTACTAAAAATATGTTTGCAGTCAATATTGTACAAGGTTAAAATCTACATTTGGTATCAGAGCTTTGTTGGCTTCAGGGGGACACCTTTGTGGTGAAGGGTTTGGCTCGGGACTGTGATAAGCCTTGTTACAGTGGGAGATATTTGGTAATGATTTTTCAAGTGAAAAGAAATGGCGAGCAATTCAAAAATGGAGATCGAGTAGTTTAATGGGAAAATTTTTGAGCTGGGGAAGCTCAATATGGAAGATATGTTGGTGGACAGAGATCAGTGGATTGCGGTAGATCCAGGTACTGTACCTACAAGAACTTCAGCAGATGACTGGAAAAACTTGGATTGGAAGGCGAAGAGAACAATCCGAATGTGTCTCTCAGATTTAGTATTATTGAATGTGTCAAAGGAAGCTACAGCCAAGGATTTATGGGATAAGTTGGGGAAGTTGTATCAGTCTAAGTCCCTAGTAAATAAACTATTCCTGAGAAAGAAGATGTATAACCTGAGGATGAGAGATGGAGACTTGGTGGCGGAGAATTTGAATGCTTTCAATATTGTGGTAAGTTAGTTACTATATGTTGAGATTAAAATTTCAGATGAAGATAAATGTATCATTTTATTGTGTTCTTTACCAGACTCGTGGGATAGTCTAGTTGTGCCCATAGGTAGTAATAAAACTGCCTTGAAGTTTGATGAATTGGTCTCATCCTTGTTGTCAGAGGATATGAGAAGGAAGAATATGGAAGGACAGAGCACAAGCGCATTATTTGCAAGAGGATGCTCCCAGGAAAGAAATAGGTCTAAGTTCTCAAGTGGGATATCTAAGTCTAAGGGTAGATCTAAATATCTCGAAAAGTTTGTAAAGGTATGTTAGAGATGTGGAAAAGAAGGGCACGACAAGAAGCAGTGTAGATCCAAAATTGAGAAAAAGAAGGGATCTAAAGAATCTCCTTCTACAGAAGAAAATACCTCCAAGGGAAGAGGGGATGTGTACTTGGCTTCTTCAAGCACACATGTAGATCATGAGGCATGGTTGGTTGACTCAGGTGCATCCTTCCATATGACTCCCCATAGGGAGTGGTTATGTGAATATGAAAGGTATGATGGAGGTAATGTTTTCATAGGTGATGACTCGACAACCAAAATCATAGGTCGAGGAAAAGTCAATTTGAGGCTCATAGATGGAAGGATTAGAAAACTACCTGGTGTTCTGCACATCCCAAGATTGGCCAAAAATTTAATTTATGTAAGAAAATGGACGATGCAAGGGTAAAAACAATATTTGAAAAGGAAACCTACCGGATGGTTCGAGGAGCAATGGTGTTGTTGAAGGGAGTTTGGTTTGGAACTCTGTATAAGCTGCAAGGAAGCACTATTAGTGATGGGTGTAATAGTTCCATTGTTCCTGATATTGGAGTTGAAGAAGAAAGAACTCCTA
>ML797721.1:16598-43739 GCA_009831015.1 Picea engelmannii | reverse complement strand
CACGAGCATTCATACACATAGCATTGAAACAAATGCATAATAGAGAACATAAGCAAATCGTAAACATATCATTCAAATAGATGTAAACACCAACCACCACAACACCATGAATTGGATCAAATATTTATTTATATTAATCCAAGTGCTTCTATACATGGGTTATATAAAACCAGCTATCTTCTTATACAAATTCTACAATCTTTGTTCTTCTTTGTTCTCTCTTTCTCTACAGCTTACAATGAGAATGATTTTTACAATAGAATACATACGAGGGAGCTTTCTAGAGTTTTCCCTCCTATGCTCTAAGCTATCTAATCTGGAATTAAAAGCTACAATTATTTTATATTTGTTACAATAAATGTATACATATCCGACAGATAAGATCAATGCTCAAGATCTGTTTACAATCTTCCAAACACAAATGCAAATACATCCTCCTAGATATTAAATTAATGTTTTATCATTCAAATTAAAAACATTCTCAAAATGTGCACTGGTGCATTTCCAGTTGTCCTTTTCTTTTGTGCTCGCTTTGTTGGCTTGCTTACGATGCTCCTGCATCATACTCCTCTGTTTGAAAACTCATGAACTCTTGTTCATGAGCTCCTGCACGGTCTTTCCATGTTCTTGGATATTTTCTTCTCTTTCCCAACTGGCATCCTCAATCAGGTTTCCTTTCCACTTGATCAAATATTCAAGATATGCCTTCCTCCAAGTATTCTTGCCAACTCTTTGATCAATGATCTTTTCCATCTACAGCCTTTCAGCTACAGGCATCTGTTTGACCCACTAGAATTCATGTTGATCCTTTGATCCCTCTGTTTCATCTTCTTTGTAAGGATACAGATCCGCTACATTGAATATGGGAGATATTCCTACCCCATCTGGTAATTCTATTTCATAAGCATTGGCCTCAAATTTCCTTATGATTTTGCATGGCCCTATCTTTTTCATCTTCAGTTTTTTGTGTGTTCCCCTTGGGAACCTTTATTTTCTTAGATGCACTAAGACCAAATCTCCCACTTCGAACTGAAGTTCTCTTCTGTGTTGATCTTCTCTATGCTTGTATTCCTAGTTAGAATATTGCAACTTCTCTTTAATCTTACTGTGGAGCTCTTGCATATCTGCTACAAAATCCTCTGCTCCAGCACTTCTGAACTCACTCTGATCTAAGTCTCTCTACTCAGATACTCCTCTCGGTTGCATTCCATATATTATCTAGAATGGGCTCTGTCATGTGCTTCTGTTAGGTGAGTCATTATATGCAAACTCCACTTGTGGAAGAATTTGATCCCACTGACTGTGATGTTCAACTACTAAACTCCTCAATAAATCTCCCAAGCTTCGGTTTACTACCTCAATTTGTCCATCCATTTGAGGGTGATATGTTGAGGTAAAAGATAAATATGTTCCTAGCTTCTTCCATAATGTCCTCCATAAATGACCAACAAATTTGGTATCCATGTCCGAAACAATACTCTTGGGTAACCCGTGAAGTCTAACAACTTCTTTGAACAATAGGTTTGCAATGTGTGTTGCATCACTGGTTTTCTGACATGGAACGAAATGTTCCATTTTAAAGAATATGTCGACTACCACGAATATGGAATCACAACCTCTTTGTGTCCTTGGCAGTCCTAACACAAAATCCATGCTTACTGCATCCCATGGCCTCTCTGGTACTGGAAATGGTTGATACAATCTTGTATTTTGTCTTTTCCCCTTTGCGTGATGGAAAATTATACATTTGTTAACAAACTTCTTTACATCTGTCCTCATCCCTGGCCATTAATATAAATGGTTAAGTTGTGCAAATGCTTTTTCATGGCCGAAATGTCCAGCCAATCCCCCACTATGTTTTTCCTTTAGAAGATTCTCTCATAGAAATCTTCGGGATACACAACTGATTTCCCTTGAATAATAATCCATCCTGAATTAAATTTTCAATCCATTGGATTTTGTCTCTCAAAACAGGATTTTCGCATGCTTCATAAGCGTCCTTGAAATCTGAATCATCTCTGTACATATCCTTAAGGTTATCAAAACCTAAGGTATTCACACGAAACTCTTGCAGAATCAAACATTTCCTGCTCAACGCATCAGCAACCTTGTTAGCAGTTCCAGAAATATGATTTATAACAAAAGTAATGTTCTGCATAAACTCAACCCATTTCGCATGTTTCTGGTTCAATTTCTCCTGTTGAGTTATGAATTGTAAAGCATGGTTGTCGCTATACAAGACAAACTCCTTCGGAACCAAGTAATGTCTCCATTTCTTCAACGCCTGTATGATTGCATAAAACTCTTTATCATACGTTGAATATTTCATCTTGGCCTCATTCAACTTCTCACTGAAGTATGAAATTGGTCTATTGTCTTGAATTAAGACTTCTCCAACTGTCAATCCACTTGCGTCACATCTGACTTGGAATGTTTTACTAAAATCTGGAAAAACCAAAACTGGTTGTCTAGTTATCTTCTCTTTCAACAACTTGAAACTTTTCTCTGCTTCCTCTGTCCAATGAAAAGATGTGTCTTTTATTGACTGTTTCCATCATTGGTGCACTAATCCCATTAAAATTTCTGATGAAATTCCTGTAAAAATTGGTTAATCCATGGAAGCTTCTGACTTCAAAGATATTACTTGGCGAAGGCCAATCTCTGATTTCTTTTACTTTCTTAGGATCCATCTTCAACTCATTCGAAGAGATCACGAACCCCAAATAAATGAGTTCTTTATTCATGAAAGACGACTTCTTCAAATTTATCAGTAACTTCTCTTGTTGCAATCTCCTCATCACTAGAGTTAAGTGTCTCAAATTTTCTTCCTCGGTCTTACTGAAGATCAGTATATCATCAAGATACACAATTACAAACTTTCCAATGAAATCCTTCAAGAATTCATTCATTAATCTCATGAAAGTACTTGGTGCATTCATCAAACCAAATGGCATGACAAGCCATTCATAAAACCCTTCATTTGTCTTGAATGTTGTCTTCCATTCATCACCTTCCCTCATTATGATCTGATGATATCCACTTTTCAAATCAATTTTTGAAAAAAACTTTGCTCCACTCAAGAAATCCATCAAGTCATCCATCCTCGGTAACGGAAATCTATACCTGATGGTGATTTTGTTTATATCCCTCGATTGTGTACACATTCTCCATCCACCATCTTTTTTCGGACTTAACACTGTTGGCACAGCGCATGGACTCAACCTTTGTCTAACTAATCCCTTGTCCATCAAATCCTGGACTTGCTCCTTAACCTCTTCATTCTCCTGCGGCGTCAATCTGTACGTTGCTTTGTTTGGTAAACTCACCCCTGGTATAAGGTCAATGTGATCCTTATACTTCTGATGGGTGGCAACGAACAAGGTAAGTCGTCCACCACTATATCAGCAAAGTTCTCCAACAGTTCCTGAATTTCCTCCAGTAGATCATCTATCGAAGTACTGGTCAAGATGAATCTAGGTTTTCTTACCACAACAAACTGCATGTCTTGATCTTTCTTGACTTCATCCAGAAATTCCTTCCCACTCATGAGAAATATAGTATTGTTTGTTTCTTCTTTCACCTTCTTGTCTTCAATTGGCAGCAACATATGTGTTCTATCATTCTTCTCCAAGGTGTATGTGTTCTTTCTCCCATCATGAATAACATTTTTTTCATCTTGCCACGGTCTCCCCAACAAAAGATGACAGACATCCATGGGAATGACATCACATAAGATCTAATCTCTATATCCCCTTATTTTAAATTCAACTAAACATTGTTTAGTGACTGTTACCTGATGTCCTTTTTGCAACCAAGAAACCTTGTATGGGCTTGGATGTGCAACTGTCTCCAATTCCAGCTTTTCCACCATTTCTGTGGATACTATATTATATGTGCTTCCACTATCCACTATTACCTTGCATACCCTATCCTTGGTCTTGCAAGAAGTTCTGAATAAATTGTTTCTTTGGACTAGATTCTCCATCTCTTTCTCTGGCTTCAAGATAATTTTTTGCATCATTAAGGATCTTCCGCCTTTTGCATATTCTGCCTCAATAGTTTTCCTTTGCGCTTCTGAAATGTGAGATTCCCCTCCATCCATTTTTTCTATCAGTACATTCAAAATATTTGTGTCTGATCTTTCCACGGACAAAACATTTAATTTCACCTCCTCTGCCTCTTCCTCTTCCTCTTGCTCGCAGAAAAGTGTTTCTATCGGCATATTGTCTCCGCTGTGAACTTCCTCCTCTTTCTAGGTGAGTATGAGGTTTCTTTTCTTCATCCTTGGGATTTTGTACCCTGTCTTGGGAAATTTCTTTGTCTCTGCTCAGACTTCTACCTCTGCCCCATTTGACCTTTCTTTTGGGCCAATTTCTCTTCATCTTTTAAAGCCATTTGATAAGCATCTTCTACATTCCTAATTTTCATCATGCTCATCTCATATTGAATGTCATATCTCATACCATTCATGTATCTAGAAACCTTTTCATCATCACTCTCATGATGACCAGCTCTAATGTTTATCCTGTAGAACTCTTAAGTGTATTCCTTCACTGTCATCCCTTTCTGTCTCAAATTCTGCATTCTTCGAAACAAATTTATTTGGTAATATCTGGGTATAAACTTGGCTTTCATCTTTGCAACCATCCTATCCCATCTTTTAACTATTTGCTTGCCTTTGCAACACATGTTAGCCTGCAGTTCATGCCACCATAGTGTTGCATGTCCTTTAAGTCTAGTGACAACATGTTTAAATTTCTTATCTTCCTCGAAATCCTCATAGTCGAAGTATTTATCCAGAGCTCTAAACCAATCTAGCAGCTCCTCAATGTCTAAGTTTCATGTGTACATCAGAATATCCATCTTTTCTCTGGCACCTATTATTGCAACATATCTGAATAGACGTTCTTCTGCAACATCTTCGGCTACAACTTTAGTCTTCACTGACATCTCCAACATCAATTTTTCATATCTATGTTGTCTCCATAGCATCTAGTCGAGCACGGAGTTCTCTCATTTCCCTTTCCACAGCTGGATCGGGCATTTGTCTATCTTGACGTCTTCTGGGCGGCATTGTTCAAATCTGTTCCACGCAGAATTTAATAACAACTTGCCTTTTGTCTCCCTCCTTCTTGTAGAAAAAAATGATTGTAAGCTTTGATACCACCTAACGCATCCCCCCCTACCTCAGCAGGTTCTGCTTGACCTCCCGATCTAAGGATCATTCTTTGTCTTTCCTTTGAGTCTGATTGACTCTTTGATTCCCCATGGGAATCTTCAAAAAATAAGTGTTTCCACGGGTTAGGAGTCACGCCTATGCGAATAAGCACTAAGCGTCAACTCTTACTTACATGACCAACTTATGTGACCACAATCCTTTGCCCGAAATGGTATTTCAAGTCTCGCTACTTCGCGATTCCTGATGTGAAACCCTCTCACTCGTTCAATCCCTGAAACCCCGAAAAAGGGCTAACAGATCCTTGGCTCCTCCCTTGACTTTTCTTGATGTGACCTTTGGTTAAAACCTAGGTTCAAATATTCCGACACCTCAGAATTTCACATATCGTCCATTTGAAATGAAACAACTCCCTCCAACCGATAGCCGAAATCGTGATGACTCCTCACCTCAAATCAACGATTCTAAGCTTCCCGCGATCTGATGATCCTGCTTCTATTGGGACTTTACGAATCAAGAGTTTGCAACTCTCGACTCCGACTCACAATTTTCTCCAAACCCCCAAATTCCAAAATGACGAAATTCAAACACGAGACCAACGATTCTCGTTGATCCAAATCCAACAGCCACTACTCCTCCTGATTTTACAATTGTGTTAGGAGTCTCTCCTTAATATTTCCGTTGGTCTGCAATATCCAATGATCCACTGAACTTCAGCGATTCTCCCTCTGAGAACTTCAACCGTCCATTTAGACTTCTCAAAGACTCTTTCCCAAATACTTGGCGTCTTTTCTCCTGAACTTGGTTTCTGTGAGGTGATTTCAAACCTCTTCCTTCCTTCGAACTTCTTCCAAATATCTATCCTTCCTGAGCTTTGTTCTGCAGAAAAATCAAGGCTTCAAAAGGATTCTTTCACGCACTCCTTGCGGCATTCATAATAACCATTGGTTGTTTAAACCTCCAAATCTGTGCACTTCCTTGCAACAGTAGTTATTCAACCTTTCTCCTTGATTTGGATAAGTCTAAGACTTCGACCAGCCTACGCACACCTTGCACAGCTTTGTGCTATACCTGCACTTTTGTGGGTATGAGAACAACGGTATCCCTCCTGAGATTTTCTGAGATGAAACTCAGAACTTTTCAACGCACCCCTTATGGACTTTCGTTGCACTCCTTGCAGGAATTCTTAGGATGAGAAACAATTGAAACTAATACTCTTCCTCTCACAGACTTCATACATTCAACATGAATTCACGAGCATTCATACACATAGCATTGAAACAAATTCATAACAGAGAACATAAGCAAACCGTAAACATACCATTCAAATAGATGTAAACAACAACCACCACAACACCATGAATTGGATCAAATCTTTCTTTATATTAATTCAAGTGCTTTTGTACATGGGTTTTATAGCAACAACTATCTTCTTATACAAATTCTACAATCTTTTTTCTTCTCTGTTCTCTCTTGCTCTACATCTTACAATGAAAATTATTTTTACAATAGAATACATACGAGGGAGATTTCTAGAGTTTCCCTCCTACGCTCTAATCTATCTAATCTGGAATTAAAAGCTACAACTACTTTACATTTATTACAATAAATGTCTACATATCCGACAGATGAGATAAATGCTCAAGATCTTTTTACAATCTTCCAAACATAAATGAAAATACATCCTCCTAGATATTATATTAATGTTTTATCATTCAAATTCAAAACATTCTCAAAATGTGCGATGGTGCATTTCCAGTTGTCCTTTGATTTTTCACTCGCTTTGTTGGCTTGCTTATGATGCTCCTGCATCACCCGCGCAACTTCAAATCACGCAATGATTCTTGGTCGTCGATTCTGATGGATCATGATCAAACTCATTCCAGGCCCGATCTAATTTATTTATTCTCCAAATTTAACTGCTTTATGTCCTTTTTAGCCTTCCTGTCAATATATCTATAATTTGTTTAAATAGATATATTTTGTCACTCTTCCGACCACACAAATCATCGATAGTATGAATAGTTCATCGCATCTATCGATGATTTGTCTCTCTTGCGAAAAATATTTGTCACAGAAACTAGGATAGGTCGGTCTTCTCTCTTGCGACGATCATCCTAGGTTGTCATTTGTGCAATGATCGTCCGCAGTCATCTCTCTTGTGACGATCATCTTCATTTGTCATTCTTGCAACGATGATCGTTCGGTGTCTCTCTTACGACGATCATCCTAAGTTTTTGTTTGTGCAGTGATCGTCCTAGGTTGTCATTCTTGCAACGATCATCTTCTATTTTAGTTCTTGTGACGATGACCATTGGGTGTCTCTCTTGTGACAACTTATGTATGTCATCTCTCTTACAATGACCTTCGTAGGTCATCTCTCTTGCGACGTTATCCCAGGTTCGTCGCACTTTTGACAGAACGTGAAGCGATGTTTGAGGTGCCCAAGATTCATCACAATATCCATGACATAATGTCACAAGAGCGTCGAAATGGCCATCGCAAAATTACCCAAATTTACTAGTGTGAGATCTACCTTCCAGTAGTTAAATTGTTTCTTAAGGAACCCACTCTAATACCAATTGTTGAACTTATGCTTATACTGAGAAGGGGGGGGATCAATATAATATAATTTTTACTTTATTTTAGAATTCATCAATCATTCATTAACTTTAAAAAAATAAATTCATGTAAACTCAAATCATGGTACACATAGTTTAACTTGGAAACCCTTGTGGGAGAAAACCACAAAAAATTATGTTTATAAATGATTGTAGGCACCAACCTACTGGAGACACCAATTTCCTCAGTTGAACACCAACTCAACAAGATATTGTGTAGGCACCAACCTACTGGATACATCAATATCCTCAGTTGAGCACCAACTCAACAAGATATTGTGTAGGCACCAACATATTGGAGACACCAATGTCCTTAGCTAAGAACAAACTCAGTAAGACCTATATAGGCACCAACCTAAGATCTTCATACACGTAGTACTTCTTACTTCACCTGCATGTTTCACACTTCATGTGTTTCATATCATCATCATATCGTTAAATTCCATGCTCCTATAAATTTTTTGAATCTGCACAGAATAGATCTATCTACAAAATACCACACACATTTGCAGAGAGAAATTGAGAAATAAGAAGCAAGAGAGAAAGAATGGGAAAATTCTCATTAATCGTAATGAATAATGAATAATTTACACATGATATACTATGTATAACTCAACCAATGCACACTGGAGGAGAAGCCAATGCGCCATAGTGGTGGTCTAGAGTAATATGGAAACACACCAGCAGTTATGAGAGTAAACTTCCACCTATTCTAGTCTCTCAGGCAGTTACAGGAGTAAACTACCACCTAACTGAATTAACTAGTCTACCAGTCTTCAGTTAACTGACTGAAACAGAGTGAAGTGAGGAGGATATTAGGGAATCAAGGGTAATGCGCTAGTCTAGTGATGATACCAAGGATAATGTGCATTATTTGGTGTTGATCCCTATGTTGCATGGTGACAAAACCAATGCGGCATCTAGACTCCACTCAACTAGTCAAGCTGAAGTGAAAACTGAAGAGAATATTCTCCCTAGAGGAATATTCTTCCTAAAATATAGGAGACTAGATAATGACTAATAAACAAGGAAAAACCTTAAGAAAAACAAACCTTAGGTGTGTGTGAAGTAACTCCAACACACCCCCTGAACATCACTATGGTGAAAATAAAAAGAATGGGTCCCGGTAACGAGGCCATGTTAGGTACCCAAATAAAAAAGATACACTAAAATAAAGTGAGGAAAGAGGGAAAACATCATGGGGAAAAACCCCCCCTCAAGTTACAATGTATGTAAAAAGAATAATTGACAGTTGGTAGGAAACTGTGTCCTTCACTCCAAGACGACTCCGCAAAGAATGGAAATTACGCTCCGTGAAGGTCTTGGTGAAGATGTTTTTCGCATGTTATGTTGAAGGAAAGAATTGTAGGTTGATGATTCCTTGTGTACTAAGTCCTGGAAGTAGTGCATGTGGATCTTGATGTGCTTCATCCACTGCCTTTGAACTGGATCTCTGCAGAACTTCAGAGTGCTCTAGTTGTCACACTAGATGACGATCGGCCGATGAAATTGAATTCCTAACTCAGTGAGAAAATGTTGTAGCCACATAGCCTGAATGGTTATGTTAACTACCCCTGTGTACTCTACCTCGGTGGAAGAAAGATAAATAGCAGCCTTTTTCTTTCTCGACCAACAGATAAGCCTAGAACCTAGACTGAGTGAGTAACTAGATGTGGAATTGCAATCAGTGCTAGCGCCAGCCCATTCAGAATCAGTGAACCTGATGATATCTAATGTAGATTCTACTGCATAATGAATCCTAAAGGTGATGGTTCCATGTATGTGATATAGCGGGAAAACCCCTCTACGGACTACACAAAGGGCCTAAAGTGTAGGCAGAGCTAACTATCTAAAGTCTCCTACTTTTTATCACTATCCCAACATTACCCCACAATCATACATAAAAGACAAGAAAAATGGATACGGTAGGCCTACCTTAAACTCTGTGTCCGGTGTCGATCCCTTTGCGCTTGGTTGTTTCCTGACTGCAAATATCCTCCCAAGGCTGACATGAATTCATCAAAAGAAAAACAAGAAAGTACAAGCATGCATTCTACATATGGATTAGTGGGTTATACATCATAAACAAGAAATGTAAACAAATCATATAAGTTCAAGATTTCATTTGGCGAGATGGAAAAAGTACTTTTTTATATTAATCTCATAAAATTTGCTTACAACATGAGACCGGCACTACTCCTTGAACTTGGTCCTGGGATCCTCTTCACCATGCACCAACTGCTTCCACGTCTTCTTCTCCTCTTAGTTATCTCTTAGGGAAATGGTAAGGTATCTACAATTGGGGAAAAGGGGGATTGATAAAATGGGTCGAGTTTATTTTCTCTCATGCTTCTCCTTGCAATGGGACCCCTACCCCTTCTTTTATAGGCCAAAAGGGATAGTAACAGTTGGGGTGACTGGATATGGGCATTCAAACGGTTAAGTAATGGCCTGGAAACCAGTATCCTATGAAAATTTCCACATTTCACGATATTTTGTGAGTGTAGCTCAACAAGCATGTGTACGTGGATAGTAATGGTGCAGGGAGCGTACACCTTCAAAATTATGGTTTTTAGAAGAGTTGTTCAATAATGGCTTGGTAAAGATAGTGAGTTAGATGGCTTGATGCCAGGTATGCGTGTTAGGTGCAATTTAGGGTTATAACAGATGCCCCCTAATGTGTGAGGTCAGAAGAGCATCTGATGTCCGAAATACATTACAAATATTCACCATTGTACGACGTGAGTGAGCCCAAGGACCAAATTTCAGGAGGTGCCATCTGCAAAAATAACAATTTGTCTCACCGAGGCGGGCATACCCATGCTCGGGATGAAATAAAATCATGGATTCTAATCAAATACACTACATATCCATGTCATATAACTATATAAAGTGTAGCCACGAGTAATACACAGTGGATCTACATCTCAAAATCAAAAATATATACATGTATAGTATCCATTTTTAAGAATCCAATGACGTCCGATGGATGGAGATGAGGCCTTCAGAGCTCGAGAAACAACTTCAGAATATTCAAAACTAGGGTAGGAGTGTAATATGAGTGTACGACTTCACTATCCAGAGGTATTCGATGGCTCATCGGTAACAGACAAGAGGATCCTGATGATCAAGCATAGAACTTCATTGATTTTGAGAAAGGACTTGATTGGTCTTTTGTGATGGTCGGGCATGAGGACAAGAGACAAACTGTAGAAGGGTCGACTCAAGTTTAGTAAGACTTCCCTCGGAAAAACGGAAGGATTTTCTTTGTCCAAGGGTGACTCATTGTGTTGGCAACAAAAATAAAATACTTCTCCCTTCCTCTTTTTGGGGTATATTTGATTTTTTTGTCTTTTTCAATAATTTTGGGAAGCTTGAAAAAGAATAAAGAATGCTACGTTACAAAGGAGGATCGAGTGTCACATATATACTAGTTCCAAGCGCAAGGAACACATTGATGCTCAGAGCAAGGGGACATATGCAGGAAAAGGAAACTCGGGAAAAATCCTCCATGGTTCAAGGTGTCAAGACGTAGGGGCAAAGTGATACAAGTCTTGCGTATAAGGCATGCTTTAGATGGTTCAGTTGAGAGAAACATGGAGTCATAATTAGGCCAAATATGCAGGAATGAAAATGTGATTAATAAGACACAATGATAACATCGTTCGATGTGATTTTAACGATCCCAGAGAAGGTAAGCTCGACGGTTTTTCATTTTTAGAGAGTCTGAAAAAGCGTAAAAGGAGACTCCACTGTGGTACCTTTTCGAAGGTAGTCTAGTCTGTTCGAAAAAGGGGTAAACTAGAACCAAACAGACGTCTATTGAAAATCATTTTAACGAGTGTGACAAAGACAATATCACTCGGAAATATTTTCATTTTTAAGGAGTCTGAAAAGAGCTTAACTATGGACTCTGTAATGGATGTTCTTCTTGACCAATTTAATGAGTGTGAAGAAACAAGGTCACTCAGACATCATTTCAATTTTAGAGAGTCTGAAAAGAGCTTAACTATGGACTCTGTGGGGGTTCCTTTTTCGTAATTTTTAGTCCCTCGGGCCCAAAAAAGGGGTAAATCTATACCTGAGAATACTCTTCTAGAGAACCCAGGTTCCTATAGTATACCTTTGTTCGTACTTTTGACCATCCGGACCGAAAAAGGGGTAAACTACCATCGAACAGACATGCCTTCAAATTTCACTTTAGCGAGCATGAAGGGCAACAAGATCGCTCGAAAAAAATTTCATATTTAGAGGGTCTAAAAAGGGATTAAAAGAAGACTCGTTGTGTGAGGTCAAGAGTGATAATGAATTATGCAAATGAGGCTCATACTCATAATCAGGAAAAAATAATAAGGACTCCCAAGCCTATAGTCATTAATGACGACATGGACACCAAAATGCAACCAGGATCTACCTAGGGCATCCATGTGAAGGTAGGCTCTACCACTAAATTATGACACTTCTAGAGAAAGAGTGAGGGTTATGTGTTGCAATTCAGTGGGATCGATCCTATGGTAAAGCGGAAAATACAACGAGGTGCAACAAGTGGAGGTGGAAACCTAACTTACATGCACAAAGTTGAAAAAACAACTTTTTACCAAAAGACCTTTAAAATGACCCAACTCTCCAAAACGTTTCCCAATACCCAAAGTAACACTTATCGTAACATTCCATAAGAAACTCATGAACCATAATAAATGATTTTTAAGTTAGAAAAAATGACAAAAGGGTTCGAAAAAATGACAAAAAGGGCCAAAAAAGTCTATAAATAGAAGTTTGGCAGCTCATTATCACTATTACGAATTGAGAATTGACCAAAAGTCAAAAACACCCCTTTGTCAAAAGAGTTGATTCTGGGAGATTCAGTGGATGAAATGAACTTCTGCTTGGACCAAGTAAGTATAAATTAGCCCCTCCTTCATTTCCATTCCTCCTTTTTGTATTTATTTTTGTTTTTTGGGGGGGCGTTGACCTTTAAAAGGGTCGGCCCTGCGTGTACGCGGGTTGTCCAAGCACATCCTATGTGTGCACGTGGGCAGAAGAGAAATTTCCCGCTTGTACATGTGACTGTCCTCAATACAGCTCGCGTACACCCTCAATAAGTGAGAAAAAAAAAGGAATGCAAGAGTTAACTCTCCATTTTTTTTGTGTTTGCAGGATGTATATTCATTGGAGAGAGAGGGAACATGAGGACTTTTATTATTTGGTCTCAGAAGACCCTTCTATTGTTGCTATCTTAGCACAATGTGGGTTGCTAAAATTCTTCCAGTGTCCGTTCATGAGGGCACAACCCAGGCTGCTAAATTCCTTGGTAGATTACTGGCACCCGAATGTGGAGGCATTCATGCTCAAGGGACAGTCGTTGACTCCGATGACTGAGGACATCTATTTTCTGACTAGCCTCTCAAGGAGAGTGGAACCAGTCAACCTGCGCACTTTTCCCCCGGGCCACACAACATCAAGGAGTTGATTGGACTCCACTGCGAGGCTGGAACTGAGAAAGTAGGTTCTCAAGTGTCTATTAATAATATCAACAACCTATCGCTAAAAGAGATTGTTATATTCATTGGGCAGATCACTGGATCTGTAGATTTACATCATGCTTCTCGGGCACACATGCATTGTGCAGTTCAGTGATTAAATGCACAATTTTTTGACTGGAGCACAACCATGTTGACATGCATGAAGAAACAGTTGACAGATTGTCGAGTGAGGGCGCATAGGAACTTTGGGTTTGGAACCGTTTTGTGATATTTCTTCTTTGAGAGGTTACCCATCATTATTCCTCGAGAAACTATACGAGAGCATGAGGCCACTCTCCCAGCCCTATGCATATGGGCAGCGTTGTTGCAGCAACAGGGGGGAGGGAGGACCATTGAGGACTTCGATGACAAGTTTTTTGACTAGTGGTCTCGGTAGATTTTGGTGATAGAGGACTACCCCTATGTCGAGATCGACTTCTCCAGGGACCCTGACATGGCCGTACCTACTAGAGTAGAGTGAGGAGAGTTAGGTATGCTTTTTTTTTCAAAGTTATTTAATTTGTATTTCTTTTGTGTATATATATATATATATATATATATATATATATATATATATATATATCATTTTTTTATGTACTAGAGTATCTAACAGGTATGTATATGTTATGTGTAGATGTGGGACTTGTGCGTCCAACAAATTTCGCGAGGACCAAGTGGAGTCTCGACTAGAGGCATGACCAGCAACAATAGGGGGGCCTCCAGTCGGAGAGGCTGATAGAGTTTTGAGACGAGTGGAGCGGAACCTTACGGCGCTCACTCGCACAGTCCCAATGGAAGAGATCGAGGACCTGCCACCATTGATGTTGCCCTCATGTAGTTGGGGTGCCACAGACTTGGGTCCATCTCTTCCGGCATTTGGAAAACGTCGTTTTTCACTACAGTAGGGCCAACAGGCCCCTCCCTTAGCTAGGTTAGACTACTTACGTGACAAGAGAAATTTTTGTATATTTTTGAGGGCATAAGCCTCGTGACTCTGACTGGACGTATTTTTGAGGTGCTTGCACCCACCCATGTACTCTGAAATTTTTTGATATATATATGGATATTTTTATCTTTTTTTGTCTTATGGATTACATCTATTTTACAAATGTATTTACATGTGTGTGTGTGTGATTTTTCTTACATGTGTGCAAAATGTCAATCTAATATATGATTATCTAGAGTATCTGTGGTTTGATTCAATCTCCTAGGAACATGGATATACGTAATGTATTCAAAGCTTCGTTATAAAATACGTACCCTAAGGAATCATCGGTGTAGAGTCATATCATGAATGCGGTAAACCCTATTTAACTGGGACACAACCAACTGAGCGTCTAAGTAGACTCGGAGGTGAGAGATACCATGCGACAAAGCGTCACGAAGCAAATATAGAACTGTGTTGTATTTGGAAACATTGTTTGTGGCATAACCTAAACAGATACCTCCTGAAAATAACAACTGGCCCTAAGGTGTGAAAATCACCCAGGCTACGGAAGCAAGCCTCCGAGTGTGTCGGCTAGCGTCATCTACAAACCCAACAAACACCTTTGATTCACTTGACATCTGCCACAGTGAAAAATATGACATCAAAAATGACACGTCCATAAAACTAAAAGACAAAAACTAAAAGAACATTGTACAAGAGCTAGACATATGTTACAAGAAGTCACCCAAGGCAACCCACCTACAAGTAATACTTATTGAGGTAGAGCCCATTTCTAGGGTCCACCAAAGAATTTCCCTCAAAATCCACCAGACGATAAGCGCCCTTCTTTAGAAACTCCTTCACGATGAAAGGTCCAAACCACATGGGTTTGAACTTGCCTACCCCTAGGGGGTCCTTATCTTGGTCATAGACTAGGACAAGGTCGCCTTCAGAGAAAATCCGAGGATGAACGGATCGATCATACCGACACTTGACTTTATGTTTGTGAGCCTCGTTAGCCAAGGTTGCATCCCGACGCTGCTCATCAAGCTGCTCAAGGTATAATAAACACTCTTCAAGCAGTGAAGTGTCTGGCAATAACTGTATTGCCAACTTTAGAGATGGGATATGGCACTCTATAGGCAAGACTGCTTCCATCCCATAAATGAGTTGAAAAGGTAAGAAATCGGTTGCAATCTTAACAGATGTTCAGTAGGCCCATAATGTTGAGTACAACATCAAATGCCAATTTGACCTGGCCGAATTGATCGTTCGCTATAAAATAGTCTTCAGGGATTTATTCACAGCTTCCACCTGACCATTCGCTTGTGGGTAGTAGGGTGATGAATGTTCTTGCCTCAACCCAAGCTTTGATTTTAACTCGGACATCATTTTGTTTTGAAAGTGACTGCCATGGTCAGTGACGATCTCTCTCGGGATGTCGAACCTTGCTATTATCTGGTTAAAAAAAAAGAGGGATGCAGTCTCGCCATCATATTTAAACGTTGGCATAGCTTCGACCCACTTCGTGAAGTAGTCTTGTGCTATAATGATATAACGCTGCCCCCCTGCAGAAGGAGGGTTGCATGTAGCGTAATCAATCCCCCACTTGGTGAAGGGACCAACTCTAATGACGGGAAACATGGGAGCGGGGTGTGCCATCATCTTCTGAGAGAAGATATGACACAGATGACACTTCTTGACTGATTCAACACAATCTTTGATTAATGTCGGCCAAAAGTAACCTACGCGTAGAATCTTTTGGGTTGTTTCCAACCCAGAAAAATGACCGCCACATGCTCCAGTGTGGATATCGTTAAGCACTGTTTTCGCTTCTTCATGGGTGAGAAACTAGCCAAGGATGCAATCTACACCTTGACGATACAGAGTGTCCTCGAGTATGAGATAGTTTTTTGCATGAAGGCATATACGGCGACGCTCATCACAAGAAGTGTAGGTAGGGTACTTCAAAGTCTGGAGATAGACTAGTATATCTCCATACCAAGGATCCGAAGATGTGATCAGAAACATGTCTCCTTTGATAGGTGACTCTTCGGGTATATTCAACCGGAAGTTCTGAAATGAGTTCCGCAAAGACCAACGACTTTTTGGATTTCGCCGAAAAAAAATCGAAGTCGAACTCCTAGAGGATAAAAATCCATCTACTGATCTTTTCGCCAATTACATGTCGTGTCAACATGTGTTGAAATGGATTCACAACAGCAATGACGGTGGTCTAGCGAAATAAGATGTAATGACAGAACCGTTGGACAACATGAACTGATTCCAACAAAAAATTTTCAATGTGGGAATAATTGAGTTCTGGTCCAACCAAACCTCAGCTCAGGTAAATAATCACATATTCTAAGAGAAAATCATCCTCCTGAATTAAGACCATACCGATGGTCGACTCTGCAGTCGCCAAGTACAATAAGAAATATTTATTATAATTGGGTGGTCGAAGAAGAAGGGTAGAAGTGAAGGCGCATTTCAACGCTTCAAAAGAGAGATGAGCGGCTTCGTCCCAATGGAAAGGAACGTCCTTCAATAAACACATGAAACCCTTTGTGATCTTGGCATAGTTCGCGATGAAATGTCGTAAAAAGTTCACTTTTCCTTGTAGACTATGAAGCTGGGGGATTGTGCACGGGGGTGGAAACTGAACTATTGCCTCAACCTTTAGAGGATCGACCGTGATCCCTGTTGTCGAAATAATGAAACCGAGCAGACGACCAGATGTGACGCAAAAACTGCATTTGTTTGGATTCAATTGGATCTGGTAGTAGCGACATCGCTCAAAGATAAGTCGGAGGTGTGCAGGATGATCAGCTCTCTTGTGAGATCGTGACGCTAAATCATCAAGATAAGCCTCAACTATGTGTTTGAGGTCATGGAAAGAAAACGACATGGCCTGATGAAACGTAGCTCCAGCATTTTTCAGACCAAAAGGCATATTTTGATAAGTGAATGTACCCCACGGACAGATGAAAGTGGTTTTGTGTTAGTCTTCAGGATTGATCTGTATCTTATTGTATCCCAAAAAACCATCCATGAAAGAAAAGGCTTCACAAGTTGCACATTCATCGACTATCTGGTCAATAAATGGTGTGGGGAAATTTTCTTTTGGACAAGCCTTGTTCAAATCACGGAAGTTCGTACATACGCGAATCGTACCCTATTTTTTATTGACTGGAATGGGATTTCACACCCATTGAGTCAATTGGACGGTGTAGATGAAACCAGCTTGGAGTAGTTTCTCTACTTCAACCTTAATAGTTGTTGATTTCCTAGGATTGACTGGATGAAGCTTCTGTCGGACCGGCTTAACATCAGGATATGTCGTGATTTCGTGTTCGACGATTCTTGGATCTATGCCTAGAATTTCCTCATAAGACTAGGAAAACACGTCGCAGAATTCCTTAAATAAATCTATGTAGATTTGAATCTCCTCGGGGGATCATTCCACTCCTACGAAGATATTCCCCATGACACCAGGGATTCTGGAGATATCGATAGGTATCGTTTGAGAAATGTTTTCCATATTTCCTTCAGCATAAACAGCGTGCATAGCCAAAGGATTGATAGGACAAGCCTTATCTCCAGTCATAGTCAGAGTGAATTCACCTCTTCAATTCTTCTTAACTCTGGGAGGAAGTAAGATCGGTGATGAAGATCATCCCAGGGTTTGTCCGGACTAGTCATTTCCTCAATAATCACCTCGTCTGAGGGAAAGACTAATTCTAAAGAATCAGTATCGGGGAGGGAACCTTGAGTCCATGTAGGCTCGAGAACCGGATCTGACTTATGTGCGGGAGTCGGATCAGGTTTGGAAAAAACTCGTTGAACTATAGAGTACGCAAGTTTTTCCACGGACAAAGCCATGGCCATGCCATGGTGCCCTGTCCAATCCATCGTGGTTGATGGGGAAGGAAGAGTCCATGGATCGTTAAATTAGGTCGTGTGAAATGATGATATTTGAAAGATTTTGGCCCTAGGCTAGTCGGGGACAGCTGACATGTAATGGACATTGTCGATCGGAGGCGGGTAATCGAAAGTACCCATTAAAGGTGAGCAAAAACCAACCCCTACGTTGACGATGTCAGGCTGAGGGTTATCAATCATCGGGACCGTGGATACCCCCGATGAAGGGTTAGGACTGGAGAAGGATAACTGATCAATGGTCACGATCTGGCCCTTGTGTGGGAATAACAAGACCCAGAAAATTGTCGCAACCACTGCTTGCATAGTGTAGGCCCAACTCCTTCCTAACAAGAGATTGTAGTCGAGAGATCCATCGACCACTTCAACTTCTATGCACACGGTCTTCCCTCCTAAATGCACAGAAAAAGAGGGGATGATTCCATCTGGTCAGAACGAACGGTCATCTAAAGTGGTAAGAAGGGTAGGTGACGGAGACAAAACGGGTTGGTCGATGGCCTTCCAACACGCCAAAGACATAACGCGTGTCGAGGCATCCTCATCAACCACCGTGCATAAAAAAAATTGATTAAATTTTTTGTGGTGTAAGCCACTACTATCTGAAACACTACGTGGTAAGGAAAAAGAGGTTTTAAGTCAATCGTATCAAGCATGATCATTCCTGGATTACGAGTCTCATCATATCCTAAGGAAACTAACAAATCTTTTCTCTAGGAAGGGTAGCTCTGGAGGACTTCCAAAGCTGACATCGTACAAGGGATTTGTGACAAATCCTCCACCACAGAGTAGTTCTGGGCGGCCCTTGCATTTGGGTTGTGAGAAGCTTTCTTGAATGCACCTTTGGGGATGTGTGTCATTGTTTCTCCCAACGTCTTTTCAATATGGAGAGGAAGAGATGGGGTTTTGGCTTCTTTACCCTTCTCAGGGGTGTTTGGCATTCTGTAGTCGCGTGTCCTAGTCGTTATGTCAACGCTACCTTTCGCGGATGAAGGATTACTCGAAAACGGAGGGGGTCTCTAACTAGCCCCTTCCGCGCTTGAAGAGGCTTGAACTAAATTTTTCCCATGCGGAAATGGATTCGTTAACACGACAGGTGGCTACTGTGCCAATAACTCCTGGGCCCCCACAAGATGAGGGCATTGGTGAGTCAGATGGTCTTCCTTGCAAAGATTACAAGGATACTTCGACTTTTTATTTTCAGTGTTTCCCCCTCCAGCATTATCGGTATGTCTCTTATCCCCATTACCCTTCTTTCATTGTTTCTTCTTTCTATCAGGTTGTTGGGTGGCCTTTGGGTTTGTTTATTGCACACTATGTACATCCAATGTTTGAGTAGGGGGAGCAGTCGAACCAGTGGTCTGGCTATCTGTTGTCTGCTATATTGACAATTGTTGCAATTGATTTGACAGCTGATCAGTGGGATTCATTTGCACTGAACCTACAATGTCATCTGCATGTGATCCAGATCTTTGTCTAGTCTTGTCAAGTATCGACTGTGGTGAATCTGGTAAAACTTCGTAAAGTAAACCAAACTGAGAGTAAATCAGTTCTAGTTGTTGGGCTCTCATTATCGCTTCTTCCTCTGAAAATACCCCCAAGGTTGCGACATCGTTAGATAAATGACGTACCAAAGACTTAAGGAACCACTCTAGCAGGAATGTTGGTGGGACTGGCACTTTTATCAAACTCTTTCGGGGTCTCCATTCTCATATGTGATATGAGATATGGTCCACTTTTGTCTACTCAAAGTTGGCCAACAATTCGGTGTTGGCATCGTATCTCACAGGTAACTGGAAATGATTTAAGAAATCCATTGCCAATTCGTCGAAGGAAGAGTATCTTGAGAGGTCGAGCTCGATGTACTATTTTGTCGCACTCCCAATGAGAGTGCGTTGAAACAAACGCAACTAGACGCACCATAAATGGAAGGTAGTCACATGATCGCCTAGATCTTTGTTAGGCTTGGCCTTGAAATTTGGGATGTCCAAAGGAAACTTGGATGGCATAGGGGGGCAATGTGGATCGTGACAGATGGGGTCATTTAATAACCTTGTCAAGTCTAGCAAGTGAAGATTTTCCAGAAACAGTAATTTCGGTTGTTGATTGTAACCAGGGAAAAAGGATCTTGGAGTTTGGTTGGCACCAGGTTGCCAGGAAAAGTTAGGTTGATGTCCAAGGTTCTGGTAATAACCATGGTCGTGACCAGCGTATGGATTATGTGCTTGTTGAAACATCATTGGTTGACTTCCATAATAGGACGTGAAGGGTTGGGCTTGTGTCGCATTCCAAGGATTTTGGGAAGGGTTTCCCCATGCCGATCCGACGGGCATAGGTGTTGAGCCTTGCCCGAGGTTCAAGTGGATATGGAAGGGGTTGCCCCCGGTTGGCATCCCTAATGAGGGAACAGATCCCTACCATGGATTCCAAGGTCCTTGTGAGGAAGGAATTCTTAAGTTTTCCCCATGTGCAGGAATAGTACCCTGTACAGGATGTTGTTGTCCATAACCGGGGTTGCCCCCGACTGAGACAGTAGATGAAGAGAAAGCGTTGTTACCAAATGCGTCGAACAAAGAGAACGGTGTCAAACCCATCGGCATGCTATAAGTAGGAAGTCCTTGACTACCTGCTCCAAATGAACTATAGTTTACGTTTGGCCCGATCGAGTGTTGGTGGGCATCGTCGAGTGAAGGGGACAAAGGAGGTATATGACCCCCTCCATAAGGGAAAGCGTTATAGGGAGATGAAGTGCCCCACATGGATCCTTGCAGAGGAGCGTTGGAGCTCCCTGCCCTGATACCTAACGTCTGTAGAGTGGAGTGGGAAAGGACAGTGATCATACCAAAGACAGACATCTTGTATGAGAACAGGGGGCATGTCACACTCTAGGTGAACGGAGCAGTGATCGTTGCCATAGACGGAATCGGACCATTGCCCTAGGTAGAGGAAGTCGAGACCATAGTGGTCTGGACTGGCGAAAGTTGGTTAGGAGGTGGAACACCCCCTGTAGTGACAGTCATAGAGGAAATATGAATATTCCCTTAAGAAGTAGCATCATTTGTTTCCATCACTTCTTGTGACACTACTTGACGCTCATAAGGTTGAACCTGTACAACGATGGGCGTCGATAGATCAGTGATTAGAGGGTGGAGGGTTATACAGACCAAGATCTTTCACTCCGAGGTCAGAAATGATTGGTTCCTCCAAAATCGAATGTTCTCCTATCAGAGATGAGTCGGGCACGGTTTCCTGTAAATCGGTCGCCTCAAAAGACCCTTTCTAGTCTAGTTTTTGCCTTAGCGGTGGCGGGTGTGGCTCGAGATCAACCGTCGGCAGGCCCAAAATCCTTCGCGACCATCGGAGCTCCTGATCCTCCACTGTGAGAGAATATCAATGACACACTATGGATTTTTATAATATTTTTTATTTTTTATTTTTTTTTAAACCATCACACACTAGTAAAAGTTCCTATGAGGTAAGACAAGAAGATCACTAGCTAGTTGGAAGAACAGTTATAATATCCAAAACTAGAGAAACTTACCGATGCAAGTGCAACTCGAATATGGAAGTAGCCTCTAGGTATACTCTGCAAAGCGTGGCTCGATGTCTGCCCTAGGTACTGCATTATACCCCCACAGTCACCTGTGTAAGTCACTAAGATAAAGGCAACTAGGTTGCCAACCCGCTAACAGTCACCAGGCGGGTACAGTCAACAGTCGGGTGGAACGCAATGAGTAGGGTATCAAGCCTGAAACCTATCAAGGGTATTGAAAGCAAGTGTTCTGGAAGACGAATGAGGACCTCGAATGGATTCGAGACCCACGAAGCTCCATGGAAAATGCAATCAACGGAATCCCAAGATAAGCCCTCTATATGCATTCCCCACTAAGCTTGGTCCGGATTTGGAGGGGTTATTTCCACTACCTTTCTGCACGCGACCTCATGTTTAGCCCCTATGTTAGAGGGGGGTCCTAGATAAATTTGATGGTTACTTTTATTTCAAGCACTCCCTAGCTCAGACTCTTATGCTTGTTTTTGTAGCCTTGAAGAGTTTCCTCTCCAATCCTAAATCAAGGCTCTAGATTAGACTAAGTTGATGAACCATTCAAACACAAAGTCTAATAAATTTTAGTTAGGCATTAATTTTAGTGGTTGTCTTAAGTCAAAAGGAACAAAAGTGAAACTAGTGATGTTCTTTAAGAGACGAAAAAGAAGAGCATAAGATTATATTGGAAACAAAAGTACTTCTTTCTTCACAAATAAATATTTGCCAATGAAAACTCTTTCACCAAACTTTTCATAAGAACTTTTCTCAGATATTTGAAAAGAAAAACTCAAAACAAGATTTCACTCATCTACGAGCTACTTAATTTCCTAAGAATTCAAGTAAAGAACTTAAGAAAACTTTATTTTTCCTTGGTAAACAAAGAAACTAACCTAAACTATTTTACCAAACAAAGTAATGAAAGATTTTTTTTATTGTTACTTGCTTCAAAACAAGAAATTTGAAAATGAATTTTTTTCTTTTCTTTCAAAGCAAAGTGGGAAAACCCTGTATGGTCGCCAATTCTGCTATAGCAGGAAAACCCCTCTACGGACTACACAAAGGGCCTAAAGTGTAGGCAGAGATAACTATCTAAAGTCTCCTACTTTTTATCACTATCCCAACATTACCCCGCAATCATACACAAAAGACAAGAAAAAGGGATCTGGTAGGCCTACCTTAAACTCTGTGTCTGATGTCGATCCCTTTGCACTTGGTTGTTTCCTAACTGCAAATCTCCTCCCAAGGATGACCTGCATTCATCAAAAGACAAACAAGAAACTACAAGCATGCATTCTACATATGAATTAGTGGGTTAGACATCATAAACAAAAAATGTAAACAAATCATATAAGTTCAAGACGTCATTTGGCAGGACGGAAAAAGTACTTCTTTATAGTAATATCACAAAAGTCTCTTACAACATGAGATCAAAACTGCTCGTTGAAATTGGTCCTAGGCTCCTCTTCACCATGCACCAATTGCTTCCACGTCTTCTTCTCCTCTTCAGTTCTCTCTTAGGGAAATGGTAAGGGCTTTACAATTGGGGCAAAGGGGGATTGATAAAATGGGCAGAGTTTCTTTTCTCTCGTGCTTCTCCTTGCAATGGGACCCCAACCCCTTCTTTTATAGGCCAAAAGGGACAATAATGGTTGGGATGACTGGCTATGGGTATTCAAATGGTTAAGTAATGGCCCGGAAACCAATATCCTATGCAAATTTCCACATTTCATGATATTTTGTGAGTGTACGTGGGTTTTAGTGGCTTAGCAAGCGTGTGTACGCAGGCAGTAATGGTGTAGGGCGCATACACCTTCAAAATGATGGTTTTTAGAAGATTTTTTCAATAATGACTTGGTAAAGATAGCAAGTTAGATGTCCTGATTCCAGGTATGCATGTCAGGTGCAATTTAGGGTTATAACAATACGTATCGAAGGATACGCTTTGCAACATCCCAATGTAGCTCATGTGGCTCCTGCATGAACCTGGAAATTGCTCCAACTGCATTGGAGAGGTTTATTCTGGAGTGTGTGAGATACAACAATCTCCCCACTAGTTTTTTGTACAGTGTGATGTCAACCAGTGGAGTGTCCCCACCATCCTCAAGTTTGATTCCTGATAGGAAAGGAGTCAGAGCAGACTTGTAGTCTGTCATGTGAAATCTCTCAAGGAGATCTCGAGCATACTTGGCCTGAGACAGTTTGATGCCTGATGCATCCTGATTGATCTCTAGTCCAAGAAAGAAGTGTAGAAGACCCATGTCCGTCATCAAAAACCTTAATACCTATCATGTAGAATCCCCTTGAATGTAGCAATCGTTGAAGTCGAGCAATCGGTCAGCAAATCATCAACATGCAAAACTAAGAGTAGAAGTGAATCATTCATCCTGAGCATGTAGACATTCGAGTCTGATTTACAATGTACAAAGTTCTATGATAGTTGGTGGGAGTCCATATTGTCATACCATGCCCTCAGAGCCTGCTTGAGGCCATAAAGAGGAATCCTGCATAAATCCTTGGGGTTTCTCCATATATATATCCTCCGAGAGATCACCATGAAGAAATGCATTCTTCATGTCCATCTGATGGACTTCCCATCCCTTGGTCACCGCAATGGAAAGTGTCAAACGTATGGAATCCATCTTTGCTACTAGAGAAAAGATCTCTTCATAGTCAATTTCATGCACCTGCTGAAAGACTTTGGCAACAAACCTAGCTTTGTATCTGATAATTTGTCCATCCGTTGCACTCTTGATCCTATAGACCCATCTGCATCTGAAAAGTTTCCTTCCAAAAGGATGGGGAACCAAATCCCAAGTATGGTTCTCGAGGAGGGATTTGTAGTCTTTCTGCATGGCGGATTCCCAAAAGGGATTTCCAGTAGCCT
Organism: Picea engelmannii; assembly: GCA_009831015.1. Taxonomy (NCBI): domain Eukaryota; kingdom Viridiplantae; phylum Streptophyta; class Pinopsida; order Pinales; family Pinaceae; genus Picea; species Picea engelmannii. The sequence goes on along the minus strand of ML797721.1, from coordinate 19,125 downwards.
CACCATAAGACTTTGGATCTGAAGACTGAACCAAGAAAATATTCCTAGAGTGAAATGGTTCAGTGGCAGTGAGTGCAATAGGAGGCTCCTAGAAATCAGATCGACTCCTGCTAGTATCGTTTGGATCTCCAACAAGATCCCCTACATACTGAAGAGTAGTATGTGCCTGTTATCCCCAATTTCTAGGGATAACTAGGAGATCATGTATCAAGGCCCACAGGTCCTAGACATGGAGTACCGAGAGCAGGATTGACCTGAGCATGGCCCTGGAGGGCACATCCTTTTCTTCTTTTTTCAGATTCATCTTGTCAGCAGCAGCAACATCCATGACCATTGGCTTGGTCTTGTATCAGAGAAGGCTCTTGCTCCATGAGGTAATTGGTCCAGGTATCATGGTATGTGTCACTTTTGATCATTATAACCTTTAAATGTATGCATCTAATTCCTTTTATTTCTGACAACTTCTTGGATCTTACATTGACCCACTTGACCATGCTTGGGGAGATTGACTGGGTGCCCTAGAAATCCTGTACCCATAGGTTTTGGTTTGCCACTGGGGGGTTTCTAAAGTGCCATCGTCCACTCCCATCATACCATCACTTTTCCATATTGTCTCCCTCTCATCTGTCCCATTCCCCTTGTCTGGGCATTAGGATGATATGTTTGTGGGGTTGCACCTTATCTCATGGGAAGAAGGTGCTAAAGGCCCAGAAGGTAAAAGCAACTGGTAAAAGATAAAAGCCTAAAAATGAAACCTCGAGATGCTTCGCCCAAGGATCCCCGAGAAGGCAATAAAAAGCCTCTCAGCAAGAAATAAGAGGGACCCGAAAAAAATAACAAACAAGACATAATCAAGGGATAGGAGGTCTCATCATGAGCCAGCCTATTATGTTCATGGGTACCTAACAGCATGAAATTTCCACCATCTGGTTACCACGCCAGGGCAGTGACCTTTGGTTGCATGGCCAAGGGAAAGGGGGTCTCATCACGAGCCAGCCTTATCACCACTATGAAAGTACTTGTGGGTAACACTATCAGCTCTGGTCACCACGCCAAGGCAGTGTCCTCTGGTTAGCCCTTGAATAAAAAAGAAAAAGAAGAAGAAAAATCAAATAAAGAAAAGAACAAAGGAAAAAGGGGCTTGGAAAAATTTGCATCCATGACGGGTACAGCTCGCCTTCTACAAAGGCACCCACAGGTAACATCATGCATCCTTGACTCTCACTCTACCCGTATGTTTGGACATCCCTTAAAACCACTTCACCTCGTTACATGGATTGGAATAAACCCCTTGGAAACCTTCCTTTCCTTATGGATACTAGCCCAATAGGGTATCTTGTCCTTTTCTCAACCTTGTATTGTAGGTTTTTGTAGAATCTTTGAGCTATTGAATGATATATCAGGGATTTTATGCATATGTTTGATAAAATTGATGATGAAATGTGATTTTCATTGCTATGATCCCTATGATTAATGAGCCCATGGAGGGAATAGTTTTTTATGTACAGGACCATGCCCGACGGACAAGTACCACGTGGACCGGTACACATGGGGAGATGATTAGTTCGGACCTCCATGGGGCTGAAGAGCCCATCAGATGGTTGTTGGGATCCCATCAAGGGCAGATACAGGACAGTGTTTGGTTGAGGTATTACACTGGAGAAGAAGAGGATGTCCCATCAGGGGACCCGAAAAAAATAACAAACAAGACCCGAAAAAAATAGGGACCCGAAAAAAATAACAAGCAAGACCTAATCAAGAGGATAGGGGGTCTCATCACGATCCATCCTATTATGTTCATGGGTACCTAACAGAGTGTCATTTCCACCATCTGGTTACTACGCTAGGGTAGTGACCTTTGGTTGCATGGCCAAGGGAAAGGGGGTATCATCACGAGACAGCCTTATCACCACTGTGAAAGTACTTGTGGGTAACACTATCAACTCTGGTCACCATGCCAAGGCAGTGTCCTCTGGTTATCCCTTGAATAAAAAAGAAAAAGAAGAAGAAAAAGAAAATAAAGACAAGAACAAAGGCAAAAGGGGCTTGGAAACTTTTGCTTCCATGACAGGTACAGCTCGCCTTCTACAAAGGCACCCACAGGTAACACCATGCATCCCTGACTCTCACTCTACCCATATGTCTAGACATCCCTTAAAACCACTTCACCTCGTTACATGGCTTGGAAGAAACCCCTTGGAAACTTTTCTTTCCTTATCGATACTAGCCCAATAGGGTATCTTGTCCTTTTCTCAATCTTGTATTGTAGGTTTTTGGGGAATCTTTAAGCTATTGAATGATATATCAGGGATTTTATGCATATGTTTGATAAAATTGATGATGAAATGTGATTTGCATTGATATGATCTCTGTGACTAATGAGCCCATGGAGGGTGTAGTTTTTTATGTGCAGGACCATGCCCGACAGACAGGTACCGCGTGGACCGGTACACATGGGGAGATGATTAGTTCGGACCTCCATGGGGCTGAAGAGCCCATCAGATGGTTGTTGGGACCCCATCAGGGG
>ML797720.1:167284-185302 GCA_009831015.1 Picea engelmannii | reverse complement strand
CATGGATCAGGTCTTCAAGCTTCATGGCATGCCAAACTCTATTGTTTCTGATCGAGACCCAACTTTCACAAGCAATTTTTGGCAAGAATTGTTTAAGCTACAAGGAACCCAATTGCATCTCAGCTCAGCTTATCATCCCCAGATAGATGGTCAAACGGAAGTTGTCAACAAGTGTTTGGAAACATATCTGAGGTGCTTTGCCTCTGAAAAAAAACACCAGTGGGCTGAATGGTTAGCCCTCGCTGAATGGTGGTACAACACTACATACCATACAACCACTCGCATGACTCCTTTTGAAGGAGTGTATGGATAGAATCCACCATCAGTTCTCTCATACTTATCGGGTACCTTGAAGGTCCAGGCGGTTGACCAAACACTTACATTCCGAGAGGATATCCCTCATACCCTTAAAGAGAACTTGGTCATGGCCTAGAATCGAATGAAGTAGCAAGTGGATCAAGGTCGCTCTAAACGTCAATTTGTCGAAGGAGATTAGGTGTTTCTAAGACTGCAACCATATAAGAAAACTTCCCTCAAGGCCGAGAAGTGTCAAAAGCTAGCACCCAAATTTTATGGCCCTTACACAGTTCTCAAGCATGTGGGACAAGTCACATATCAGTTAGCTCTGCCCAGTCAGTCGAAGCTACATACTGTTTTTCATGTTTCATGCTTGAAGAAGGTGATTGGAACGAGGTGCCAAATTCAAACCAACCTTCCCAAATTAGCTGAAGAAGGATCCATTTGGATACACCCAGAAGCAGTTTTGGACCAATGGGAGCATCGCCTGTGTTAGAGAACCATCAAGGAAGTGCTAGTACAGTGGAAAGATATGACTTCAGTAGATGCCACTTGGGAACCAACTACCATTCTGCAGCAGTTTCCACATCTCAAGCCTTGAGGACAAGGTTGTTTTTAAGGGGGCAGACATGTTAAGGTCCTAACCCGCACATAGGTAGATCAATGTATTCGGATGTAATAAAGGTCAATATTAATAAGACCTTTCAATAAAATATAATAACGCGGATATAAGAAGACCTAATAGAAGCTTCTGCTTCTAGAAGGATCTTCCTCTAGATGCTTCTCTTAATAGACACATTTAGTATAAATAAGGATCGAGGGTATGAAAACCCTAGCTTGGAGATTATTGTAACAGAGCGTTGCTCGACTAGAGGTTGCCCCCTCAAAGAGGCCTGTGCACATTGCTATCTAAATCAAAGTGCTATTTTTGTTGCTATTTCGTATATTATTTCTGTGTATTGTGAAGATTATGCTGGATATTTTACTGTTATTCTGTCATTTCTAGCATTTCATTTATGTTCTGCATATTTTATATATGTGGTATCTTCCAGCTTCCCATACAATTTTTTCTCTCTAAGGCAGGAAAACACTATTCGTAAGTGTTCCTCATGTTCTCTTTCATTCTTGGAATAGATGAGGATGTCATCTAAAAAGACTTGTACAAAACGGTCTAAGTACTTCTGGAATACGCCATTCACGAGGCTCATGAATATTGTTGGCACATTGGTCAATCTGAAAGGTACTACAACAAAATCGTAATGTCCAAACCGAGTTCGAAAGGTCATTTTTGGGATATCAGCTTATTTAATCCTTAACTGATGATACCCTGATCACAAATCGATATTTGAGAATACTGTTGCTCCTTTCATCTGATCGAAGAGGTCATCTATTCGCGACATCGGGTACCTATTTTTCACTGTAGCATGGTTCAAGTCCCTGTAGGCTATACACAATCGTAAGGATCCATCCTTCTTCTTTACAAAAATTACCGGTGCGCCCCAAGGTGAGACACTAGGCCTTATTATACCTAAGTCCAGTAACTCTTTCAACTGCATTTGCAATTCACAAATTTCTGGTGCTGTCATCCGATACAGAGTCTTCGAGATTGGTTCTGCACCAGGTTTTAGCTCAATGGTAAAATCAAGCTCTCTCTCAGGAGGTAACCCTGGTAACTCGTTCGGAAAAACATCCTGAAATTCTGACAATACCGGATACTGATCCAATGAGGGTCCCTTCCTTTCATTCACTGCTTCCACTACATAAAGTCGACACCCTTGTCTCAAGCATCGCTTAACCTTCATAGTGGATATAAAGAATCAAGACACTTTTCTCTATACACCCTGGATCTCTATTGGTCTTCCTTCATCATCGACACAAAGCACCCTCTTTGCGAAGCAATCTACCAAAGCTCGATGAGCTGCTAACCAATCCATTCCAATGATTATGTCATATGCCCCAAGAGCAGTGACGTATACCTTTAACTTGGTAGTAAACACTCCCAGGTCTACTATACAATTATCGACACTAGGTCCTACAACTTTTTTTTTCCCCAAAGCCATATCAACTTGTTTAAATTCATCGTGCTCGTAGGCTGCCAACCCACTCTTTTCTAATGCAGATGGTGAAATGAAACTATCTGTCGCACCAGAATCAAATAAAACCTTAACATTGATATGATTTAGCATACCTGACGACTCTACCACCATGGATTGATGTTCGGCCTGACAGTTATTAACTGTTGCGTAAATATGGTGGTTGCTACTTGCTCTCCCCATCAGCGTCTTTCCTTCTCTATGCACGAACCCTGATTGTAACTCTGGGGAGTCACGCTGGTAATGGGGTCCCATGCACCCCCAACAGGTAACACTAGATTGAACCTGTGCATTTTTATGTGTATGTCTTTGAAATGAGTTCCTTCCCCTGGAACCCCTGCCCCTACTCGTTGTTCCCTGAGATGGTCGTGGTCCTGTCTGCACCATTGGCGATGAATGAGATGCTGCACTTTTTGCCATTGAAATCTTTGCAGCTACTGTCCTTGGCACGACTCTGTTACCATATGGCGGTGGCCTCGAGCCCCCTCCCCTAGGAAATATCCTCGGGGCCTTTCCTACGAACCCCGGACGATGCGAAAATGTTGGTCTTGTACCCCTGGTCAAGTTCATATGTTCTTCCGCGTAACACGCATTTTCCACTGCCTCCGCCACTGAAGACGGTTTCCACATCCGCACCATATCTCTTATCCTAGGGTTCAATCCATAGATAAAGCGCTCTACCTGTCATTGGTCGTTATCCATATACAGTTCTGTTTCCATGTACTAAGGCATGAAATGCCCCAACTTGTTGTTCCTCGTAGTACGTCGGTAGATATTTCCTCCTGAACCTCTCCTTGAAGACTTCCCAAGATACTGTGTCTGGGGTAAGGTGCAGTTGTCTTTCCAGGTTACCCCACCAATTCAAGGCGTTGTCTCTTAACTGAAAAATGGCGATCTTTGACTTTGAATTGGACGCATAGTCCCTTAAGGCAAAACACCTGGTCATGCCTTCCAACCAGGCTTCCGCGCGTTCACTGGCGTGACCCCCGTCAAACTCCAGAAGTTTGATCTTCTACAATTCCCGTGTGATGTCTTCAGGTGGAGGCCCTCCCCCTAAATCCCTTGATGCTTCTGGATTACCCGTTCCAGATGGTGGGGGTTCCACTTCAGTTCCTAGCGGTTGTCTCCCCTTTAAAGTCTCATTGATGGCTTCTAACGAGCGCAGTATGAGGGCTAGTTTGGGCGATGGTGGTGGTGGCACTGGCAGTGTTGGTGGTGCTTGCAACGACGCTCCCCTGCCTCGACTCCCTTGAGTCCTGACCATCCTATATGCTTTGACCTGCATCCACCAAAGTTGTCAGGGTGATTTCCAGGATGTTTCAAATTGGTGTTACTCAAACTAGAAACAGGGTTAGGCATAAGTTTTCTTTACTTGTCTGTAAACATACATTACTCCATTAGGGGATTGGCTAGGTTAGGATTAGGATTCTAAACTTGATTTATTCGCCCCTACGAAATAACTATTGGTTTCCTTTCCCTGTAGCTACGTTAGCCTTGCGCCTCACTTGCCACTTCCTATGCTTACTCTCCTAGTGCATATGTTGCCTCTTTTTTGCTTGTCCTAGTCTAAGCCCTTTTAAATTTTCACTTACAACTTGATTAAAATGACTTTCGACCTTATGTTTATTAATTTACGCCAAAAGGCATACACCTATTGATAATGGGCATAATTAATGATATTTTAATCTTATTTAACCTTAAACCATTATCTGATGGCTATGCATTGAAGATGCTGGCATATTATTAGTCATCCTCCAAAATAAATGAGTCACATTTATCGTTCATAACTTTCTTTCATTTATCACAACATCCATTAGCATGTTTTATTTATTTTTTAAACGTTTACCTAATCACATTAAAAAACATGTTGTAAGGTTATATAATTACCACGCTTAATAATTAAATAAGATTAAACCGCGACATCTAAACAATTATCTCCAACTGCCATCCCCGTTTTGGCGTTCACCAGTGCTATGTACCTTTTTGCATTAGTGTTCTTCTTAAGACGCTTTGCTTGGTGGGTGGTATTGGGTATGACAATTAAAGTATTTATAAGTGAAATTATTTGTAAAAGTCACCTCGTGTGGTGCGTTGGTAGGGTGGATTTTGTAAAGACTTGACCGGTGGGGAGGTTCGGGGTTCAAATCTCACAGAGTCCATTTAAATTTATACTTAGCCCTATTTTATTAAATTATTTAAATAAAAACTCATATATATATATATATATATATATATATTTTAAATTTAATTTTTTTTTTATGCAAGAGTATTATTACTTTTAAATAAATTATTACAACTAAAAATTAATATATATATAAAATGATAATTTAATTATTAAAAAGGCTTATTAATACTTTTAAACAAGTTATTAAAACTAAACATTAATATATATAAAAACATATGTGGCATTCGCTGGCAGCCTTTAAGGTCGGGCTTCTGGCATGAGGCCCATGTGCCCTGCCTCCAGCTCTCAGTACCAAACACCTAAGTTGTTCCTTAATCCTAACGCTGCCTCACTTTCGTCTCTCGTCTCTTTGCTCTGCTCTTGGCACTGGTGTTGGTAATGCCGGCCATCAACGTTGTTGAGCTTCTGGTAAGGGAATGGGATTGACATTGGCAGTGCACTAGAGTTTTCCACATTTGTAATTTTTGAATGTTTCTCAACAATAGGTGCATTCTCAACAGTTAACTTTTCTGAACTAATTTCAGATTTAGTGTGCTTCAGTGTGGATGAATATTTCTTCAGTGGCAGCGAGATTATTATAGTTTGTGGTTGAGATTTCCAACTACAGCTGAGTTACTCTCTGACAGTGGCTGAGTTCATGCTTGAGAAGGTCAATTTGGGAATGTGTGGAGGTTTACTTCAGGACTACATATTGGCTATTGTGGACAACATCTCTTGTGTTTGGGGTCGATTTTCTCTGGGGGAGCGAACTGTCAACCGAGGAAGGTGATTTCTGAGATTTGAGGCAGAGTTTGAGTCCCTTGCTCCTATGGAGTCTGAGTTTATTTACTCAAGTCGAGTTCCCTCATTCTAGGGCGTATTTCCTACCAAGCCTATGTCTTTCTTTTATGCTGAGTGGGCCATTTCAAGTCAGACTCTATTCTTCTTGGTCCTGGGTCGTATTTATGTTCTTAAGGGCGAATGTGTGAGTGTGGATCGACTTGTAGACTGGTGGGAGTTGATTCTTTCAACCTGGGTGCATTACTTTGAATACTGGGCGTATTAATCTATCAGAGGGTCGAGTTCATTGTTTCTTGAGGGTGCATTCAACTGGCAGAATCATTTTGTTTGTGGTTGCAACGATTTCTTGTGTGGATAAACTCTCTATTTGAGAAAGGGATCGTTTCCTTTACAACATGAATAGATTTACTAGTGTGGGTCAATTGGTGAGTGTGTGGGCACCCTTTTGCAGCCAAAACCATAGATTTATCCATTGCAGATATTTTCAGAGTCAATCTACAACAACTATAAAAGGTTCTTTATACTTGTTTTCTACAAATGTTAGATGGATATTTAATGTATATCAGTTGCTTTGCCTATTTAATGAAATAGATATTATTGGAGCTCCTGTGTTGATATTTTATAGTGGGTTGTAGTAAAGTTTAGAGCCATACATAGACTGTTGATAATATGTTCGGATTGCAAACTATTTACACAAATTTTCCATACTGTTAAACTAAGAAATAAATGAAAAAAAATAGCATTTTTTTTTATGCGAGAATTAAATGTTTTTAATTGTGCTAGTTTATTTTGTCTTGTGGTGTTCCGTTTCTGTCAATTACTATGTAGTTATCTTATTACTGTGTTATTTCTATCTTCAGATTTTACTTTGCTTCTAAAAAAAGAATTAGAAACAACAAACTCATGCAATCACACACCATAGAATAGAAAGGATTTACGTTGGAAAATCAAACGGGAAAACCAACATCAAAGAGGAGGTTTTCTTAGTGATTACAAATCAGGCTCAGTGAAATTTATATTGTGCTTCTTCTTGAAGATCTAGAATGGCTCTAGGCATTCCTTGAGTAGCCATTGGTTACCTCTGAACGCATACTAAATGGGTGCCTTTTCCCTCTTGCTGACTTTAATTTCTTCAAGCAGATATTAACATCTTGTTGAAATTTTTACTGAACTTTTCCTCGATTGAATTTATTAAGGTCAAAACATAAAATAAAATATATGTGATTTCTTTTGCTTTGTTCTTTTGCCATAAATACTAGGCTATTCAAAGTCTCCTTCATTTGTTCCATCTACTTTTTTTTTATAAATGACTGTACTTCACTCACCTACGTAGCTTGTTTTACTTCAATAAATTCGTATTGCATTTATTTATTTTATTTTTATTTTTATTAAAGTTTATATGTTTTGTGTGCAGGTTAAGCGTGGCTGGAGTTTTGTCCTTTAAGGCCCAAATTTTTATTCACCCTAATACATTTATTTAGGGATTTACTATAACTAAACCCCTTATTTAGGCCCTTGGTTCCAGATTTGAACCAAGGCTCTGATACCAAATGTAATGGCCGATTTTAATTTAACATCTGGTAATTCTACCAACAATACAGTAATTTCTACTAGGTTTATGAAAGTTCAATAATTCCAAAATATTTTAACACTTACGCATGTAAATTTATCAATGAATAATAAATTTAATATCTAATTAAAATAATGCATAAATTTGAAATAAGTACCTGAAACGGATGCTATTAACCTCCATTTGTCCGCCACTTGCTTCATTCCCGCTTCTGCAAAACACTACCCAAAACGGTTCCTCCCTGCCAACTAGGTAGCTCCCTAGCTCCAAGATATCAACGGATATCCTGGCCCTCCGTGCCCAAAACCCCCAACAACTCTGGTGCATTGTATCAATCCTCCTCCATAACTTCACTTCTCTCTCAAATCCAGAGCTCCCCAAAATTCATTCCCCAACCTCCGTAGAATAATCTCCCGTCCAACTCCTTCCCTTCCTTATCCCTCCTTCACCGACTCTCCTCCCCCATTTACTCCCTACCTAACCCATTTATTACTCTTATCCTTTCCGGTTAATTCTTTTATCTTCTCGGGATTCATAGGTTATCCCTTGTTGTATACGCAACCATTTTATATCATATACCATTAATCTATTAAATCCATTGCGTAAGTTATTAAATGTAGTTTGTAATTAAATTATTAATTAATTAATCACAATTGTATCCTTTAAATAATTAATAACTCACTTAATTAATATCATTAAATCATCTTTGTTTAATTAATACCTTGTTAACACAATTAATCCCCTAATTAGTTTTACTTTATAATTTCTTAAACATTTATCCAACTAGGGTCGTTACACTTTTCCTTCATTTTCATGACATCTTTTGCTGCTCCATTTTAAAGGAATTCAACTTGACATCTATTTGTTGTGATAGTATGATAAATTTGTTTCAAAGAGTGTTGCTCCACAAGAACCAACACCTTCATCCTCCAGAGTGTTTCTCCACAAGAACCAACACCAGAAAGAATGTCAGAAATGTCTACCCATACGAGATAATTAAACAAAGTATACAATGAGCAATGAATAAGGATCCACAAGTTGTTGTTTGCATGAGGATATGCAAAATATTGGGTTTGGGGGAGTGTTGGGCTTCACTTTTGTCATATTTCTCTGCCCAATAAAGGAATTATTCTTTAACAATTTCCCACATTTCATTATCAATACACACCATAAACCTTCATTAACCGTCATTATTCATTATTCTACATACAATGGATTAATAGATCAATTTCTATATTTTAGTGATTAAACATGATTAAATCATGGTTTTACTGATAATGGTTTATGAAGTATGATTCATGTAGAAGAATTTTTGTACCATCACTATAGTCTCGGAACCTGACATGATTGCTCAGAATACTCACACATTTATAGAAGGAAAACCATGACATGGGTTTTCTCCGTGGAAACATCGACATAATGAATCGTTTGTCATAATGTGCTCAGGTCGCACATGTGAACCTCCAACTCAGAAAAAATGGTTCATCCTGAAATTGACAAAAGTTCCAGACAATGAACTTTTGCCTTTCTTTTCATGCATATGAGGTCGAATCTGAAGAATCTGGGACATGGGTTTTCTTCACAACATAGAAAATTGAGTCAAATGGGGTAGTTTTCGAAAAAATGCATGGTTTGATATTTATTCTTGGTTCTTCAATTCCAGTATGTCCAAAAAGAATAAATTCTCCTAGTTTACTTTGTACCCATGTTGTTCCTCTCAGCCGCCAACCTTTGGTCAAGGTGAGCCACATGGATTGCCAAATCAAAATAGAGAAGATTTAGTCTGATTTTCAAAATATATGTGAGAATTTAATCAAACTATTCTATGATTCAATTCCTCCTAAATAAATCAAATATTTGTTTCATATGGTTTCTCCTAAAATGACCATTTCTGAAGATGGTTTGATTTTCTACTCCCACCAATTTTTATAAATAATGGAGGATAGCAACGTAGAAAAAAACAATAGATATATAATTAATCATTCATATATGAATGTTGTTGTTGTATTATTGAGAGTGGAAGCCTGATTTTTAATAAACGGAGAATTGGTTACTAGTGCAATTTTGTGAATAATTTTGTGTGTTGATTATTTTGGTATGAGTTAGCTTCTCCAAGCGCATTATCAAGGTCAAGAAGGGCCCCTCGATCTGAGTAATTTCTAGGTATCTCTTTTATTAGTTTATACTATTATGGTATTTGATTATATTTTAGTCTCTTTGTTATTCTTATTCACGTTTAAGGTCTCTCTTTTCTGATTTTAGACTGTTATGGTATTTGATTATATTTTAGTCTCTTTGTTATTCTTATTCATGTTTAATTATGTTATTCATTAGTTTATGAACTGATGAGATCGATCCTCAAAATGAGAGTGTCTGCAACCTCTATCATTTTCTTTGTCTCATGCCTCTCCCTTTGTTATATCGCGCCCTCTACCTTATGATTTTGCGTCAATTTCTAATTATGCCAAGTTGTTTATTTTGTAGAATTATACTCAATTGATTTCCAACCACTTCAATATGATTCTTTATTTTCCCACTTATATTATGCTTCAACCTCCAATTCCCCTTCCCTCACCTTGCCATTCATCTCAATGATTTATCTTTGATCTTCCAATTCACACACACATATATCACGTTATATATTCATTGTTACGTGAAATATGTTCTTCTTAAGTTTCTTGTCTTTTTATATATTATACATAAATTATTACGTGTTCTTCAAATTGTTTACTATTATTTCTTTTTTTTACTTATTATTCCTTGCCCTTCGGGCTGGTAGGGACTAATAGTAATTGGTTTTTCCCACTAGCATTATTTTATATGAAAACCAATGCATTTTTATTTCATGTTATCCTAAGTATTACCTTGAACATTTATCAAGTAGATTTTTTACGTCCAATAAAATATTTCAAATTATATCCATCACTTTACTTAAACCAATCATAAATTTTGTCATCTTATTTGGCCTCCGATTGAGGCATATGTCATTTTTCTAAGGAATTTCCTTATGTTTAAGCATAGTGTAGCCAAAAATTTAATGTTAAACGATTAATGTTATATCCTACTTAACATTATTTCATTAACATTTTGTTGTAATAAATATTTATGATTTAAATCAATGCATGAATATGGAAAACTTATATCATCGCTACTATCTTTCACAGTGCTGACAACTTTTTAATGCTAATGACATATGTGCTTTTTGGACACACTTACCACACTTGGGGGGAGGGGGGTGAATGAGTGTGGGGATCTTTTTCTCAAAACTTCCCTCATTAGTTAGCATTAAACATTTACTCATTACCCATTGTTGTCATTTCTATCCAGTTAGATGTGAACATATATCAGTAACATAAATCAACAATATATCATCAACAAGTGATCACCACAAGGAACTCAAAGAACACAAGATGTATGTACAATTTTCTTTTTATTACGGACTACAATCCTTGGGGTTTTTCAACAACAACTGAATAGAGTACAAATCTACAAGACCACCATCTCTATAATGCAAGACTCATCTTACATCCTCAACACCAAATGAGATGAGGCAACAATCCTCAATGGATATCAATCTGAAACAGGTATGTGACCTATCAGTAGTGTAGCCTGTGTGTGTACATTCCTTGGCTCACTACAACATGCGTATGTACGTGGCTAGTGTATACAACAGGCTACATATACCTTATGAGCTACTAGGGTTTATCCTTTTCATCACATACTTAGATATTCTTCAACTTGCAATCACACTCTCTTCTGTCCCTTACTGTCCAAACTGACCACCATCCAGTCACAACACATCCAAGCTCTCCAATAGCTTACTCATGCTCCATAACCAATCAATATGAATGCTAACTCAATCATGTATAAGCAACTAGTATAACATAGCAATCATGTTACCACTAAATCACAAGAGTACTTCTCACTCCATCAACCAACATAAACCACATCATAACAGCCATACCAAGATTTCCCTAAGCATTCACAACACAACAAGAAATAGTGTCCATCAAGACAATAATGTAACCATACCAGAGTCTCAGTGACAGATATGAGCCCGTAGAAAATAGATATGGACCATACTTTAGTCTTCAATAGCTAATCATCAACTCAAACACAAATATCCATGATTTTATCCACTGGACATTCCATGTCCTCATACATCTTGCGTATGTACGTGACCTGGCCCATTACAACCCGCGTATACCTTAGAAACTAGGGTTTATGAAGCTTCGAGATTTTTTCTGTCAAGATCTTCGATATTTCTGAAACTTTGATGTGTCCATGAGATCTTCCTCACGCTCTCTTTCTCAAAATATATATTCAATCATGCTCAAGATATCCACACCAAACATTCTCTCATAAGAAGTTCTCCATCAATACTCCAAAAGGCATTCTCACAAGAAGCTCTCCATTGATCCACAAAAAGGATATTTTGCAAGAGACCATAGCTATCTTATTTATACGTTCATCCTCTAGGTCACTTAACCCATTTGTTGGTTACTTAACCTATTTTCCTTATTTCAGGGTACACAACTTTCCATAAATAGAAAGTTCTCCAATACTTTATCATTTAAATATTCCTTCTAGATTTTTTCACTTCTCTTAATTATTTAAATAATCTACCTTGACTTTGTCACTTTAATTTATCATTTAAATAATGATTTATTATTTTAAATCACTTTGACTTCTTTTACCGTGTGGGCTTCAAGCCTTCATATGGGGTCCTTCAATTTCGTAAGGCCATAAATCTCAAACCGTGAGGAGTTATGTGACATTCCACATACCACCGAAAATGGAATCACAAGCACTATACATATAGGATAGTTTCACCAACCACTTCATTGATATTCATCTCATTATTCCACATACAAGCATGGGTCCTCCACCCATTCTTCTAGGACAACTTAATCTGCAAAGCTTCTTCCCGTGAGGGATTTCACCATAAGGGGACCACTTTCGAGTTCATCAATTTGTGCACCTTATCAATAATGATAAGACAATAATAAGTCATTTATACATTTTTCAAAAATGCATCATATAGAAATGAAACCACATCAATCCATATTCATCATGTATCAATGACAACTCATTGATCCATCTTCATCATGTATCAATGACAACTTATTGATTCATCTTCATCATGAACAATACATATTAAATTAGACATCAATCAATCAATCAATCATTTTAAAACAATCAATGACATCAATCAATCAAAACATTGGCATCAATGACAATATGATCCAACAATATCCCCCTTTGGCATTGATGGCAATACCAACATTATTGTCAACACCAATTACCAATTATTGATGTCAACGTGTAGATAAGCCATGCTCTACATCAATAGTCAATGTGACTATATTTCCCAATCAATAATCATCCATAACATCAATGTGATTATATCTCCCCCTTTGACATCAATGGAAAAGGGCCATTCTCCTCTTTGGGGTTGCCCCCCCTACTTGAACTTTCCTTGGGGATTCTCCCCCTGTCTGAGTGCCTTTGACCTTCCTCTGAAAAATCTCTCCCTTTTTGAACAAGTGATGTCACTCTAATGTAATGATGAAAATAAATCACTCATACTCCCCCTATGACCATTGCTCCTGATGGAATTATGCCTCTATTCTCTTTCTTCAAATATAGGGCTCTTTTCTAGGTATGCATCTGATAAATATCTCCTCCTCGAATCATGGGAAGAAGAATAACTACCCCTATGGGTATGTCTCCTCCTATCTTCTCTGCAAGATGAACAATATGCTACCATATAACGATCCTTGGAACATATATCAGTAACATAAATCAACAATATGTCATCAACAAGTGATCACCACAAGGAACTCAAAGAACACAAGATGTATGTACAATTTTCTTTTTATTACGGACTACAATCCTTGGGGTTTTTCAGCAACAACTGGATGGAGTACAAATCTACAAGACCACCATCTCTATAATGCAAGACTTGTCTTACATCCTCAACACCAAATGATATGAGGCAACAATCTTCAATGGATATCAATCTGAAACAGGTATGTGACCTATCAGTAGTGCAGCCCGTGTATGTACATTCCTTGGCTCACTACAACATGCATATGTACGTGGCCAGTGTATAAAGCAGGATACATATACCTTATGAGCTACTAGGGTTTATCCTTTTCATCACATACTTAGATCTTCTGCAACTTGCAATCACACTCTCTTCTGTCCCTTACTGTCCAAACTAACCACCATCCAGTCACAACACATCCAAGCTCTCCAATAGCTTACTCATGCACCATAACCAATCAATATGAATTCTAACTCAATCATCTATAAGAAACTAGTATACCATAGCAATCATGTTACCACTAAATCACAAGAGTACTTCTCACTCCATCAACCAACATAAACCATATCATAACAACCATACCAATATTTCCCTAAGCATTCACAACACAACAACAAATAGTATCCATCAAGACAATAATGTAACCATACCAGAGTCTCAGTGACAAATCTGAGCCCATAGAAAATAGATATGGACCATACTTTAGTCTCCAATAGCTAATCATCAACTCAAACACAAATATCCATGATTGTATCCACTGGACATGCCATGTCCTCATACAACCTGTGTATGTACGCGACCTGGCCCATTACAACCCGCGTATACCTTAGAAACTAGGGCTTATGAAGCTTCGATATTTTTTCTGTCAAGATCTTTGATATTGCCGAAACTTTGATGTGTCCATGAGATCTTCCTCACACTCTCTTTATCAAAATATATATTCAATCATGCTCAAGATATCCACACCAAACATTCTCTCATAAGAAGTTCTCCATCAATACTCCAAAAGGCATTCTCACAAGAAGCTCTCCATTGATCCACAAAAAGGATATTTTGCAAGAGACCATAGCTATCTTATTTATACGTTCATCCTCTAGGTCACTTAACCCATTTGTTGGTTACTTAACCTATTTTCCTTATTTCAGGGTACACAACTTTCCATAAATAGAAAGTTCTCCAATACTTTATCATTTAAATATTCCTTCTAGATTTTGTCACTTCTATTAATTATTTAAATAATCCACCTTGACTTTGTCACTTTACTTTATCATTTAAATAATGATTTATTATTTTAAATCACTTTGACTTCTTTTACTGTGTGGGCTTCAAGCCTTCATATGGGGGTCCTTCAATTTCGTAAGGCCATAAATCTCAAACCGTGAGGAGTTATGTGACATTCCACATACCACTGGAAATGGAATCACAAGCACTATCCATATAGGATAGTTTCCCCAATCACTTCATTGATATTCATCTCATTATTCCACATACAAGCATGGGTCCTCAAACCATTCTTCTAAGACAACTTAATCCACAAAGCTTCTTCCCGTGAGGGATTTCACCATAAGGGGACCACTTTCGAGTTCATCAATTTGTGCACCTTATAAATAATGATAAGACAATAATAAGTCATTTATACATTTTTCAAAAATGAATCATATAGAAATGAAACCACATCAATCCATCTTCATCATGTATCAATGACAACTCATTGATCCATCTTCATCATGTATCAATGACAACTCATTGATTCATCTTCATCATGAACAATACATATTAAATTTGACATCAATCAATCAATCAATCATTTGAAAACAATCAATGACATCAATCAATCAAAACATTGGCATCAATGACAATATGATCCAACAATATCCCCCTTTGGCATTGATGGAAATACCAACATTGATGTCAACACCAATTACAAATTATTGATGTCAACATGTAGATAAGCCATGCTCTACATCAATAGTCAATGTGACTATATTTCCCAATCAATAATCATCCATAACATCAATGTGATTATATCTCCCCCTTTGACATCAATGGAAAAGGGCCATTCTCCTCTTTGGGGTTGCCCCCCCTGCTTGAACTTTCCTTGGGGCTTCTCCCCCTCTCTTAGTGCCTTTGATCTTCCTCTGAAAAATCTCTCCCTTTTTGAACAAGTGATATCACTCTAATGTAATGATGAAAATAAATTACGCATACTCCCCCTATGATCATTGCTCCTGATGGAATTATGCCTCTATTCTCTTTCTTCAAATATAGGGCTCTTTTCTAGGTATGCATCTGATAAATATCTCCTCCTTGAATCATGGGAAGAAGAATAACTACCCCTATGGGTATGTATCCCCCTATCTTCTCTGCAAGATGAACAATATTCTACCATATAACGATCCTTGGAACTATTCATTCATCAAACTCATGCCATACCAAGCATCATGAAGCAAAAGATATGTCAACAATGAATTAAAGAATCATGAGAAAAATATCAACCAAGTACATCCTGTACAAAAATGTGTGCTCATCGTGCACAACACCTATGTAAATCAACATCATGCAATGTGCCAAAAGATATCATCCATGGAATCTATCAATCATATGCCTCTATCAACATGCCAACACGTGCATATACCAATATGCCAACCATGTGCATCCATCAATATGCCAACCATGTGCATCGACCAATATGCTAGAAATGTACCAATCATCCATCAACTATAGATCATAAATGATGTACAACATGATCATCTCATCAACTCACCAACCACATGTCCCAATTTGTAGCCCATCCATATGCCAAATGCATGCATCAAGTTTTCCAACAAGTAAGCTTCCAATATATCATCAAGATATATCACATAACCAAGATGCCATAAATTCACTGTTATAACCAACATTGTTATTCAACAGAAAATGCATCACTCCATACTCATGGGTTAGTGCCATGCACCCAAGATTTTATTTTACATCATCACCTTACATAATCCAATATAGAATGATGAAAACCTCCAGCAAACAGTGTCATAACCTACAATAAACTATGTCAGACCCTGCATCACAGAGTTATACCATCACATCAAATTGCAATCCATGTGCATAGAAATTTTCTTTAGGCTTCACCACATATAGGCAGCATACTGCACAGATATCTCGTGTATGTATGTGACCTATACAAGGTCAGCCTGCATATGTATGCGCCTAATACCACTGTCACCCATGTATGCCTTAGTAGATGACACTTTTTAAATTCCCTTTAGTATTTCATTCTGTTATGGCTTCTCTGTCTTCTTCGCCCACTTCTATAGATGTTCCTGCTCCTCAGAACTTGATCTCTAAGCCTCCATATTTTCAAAGATATCTCCCTTCCTTACTTCATTCCTTCTTCTAGCCATGTTATTTGAATTCCTCATCATCAAATTTCTTCTTTTGTTCCAGCACTCTTGGGATTTGTGGCCAAATCCACTATAGTTGTAGCATCTCATGGTGTTACAGTGAACAACAATGTGTCCAACTTGATCACATATCCAACACCTTATGGTATTATGAAATATTCCATTATATCTTCTTTCATAAGATATACATTCAAAATCTTTGTGACCATATTCATTACATGAATAACAATGCCCATGAAAAATACTTTCATACCTTTTCTTTGGTGTCCCAAAGATAGCTTCTTGATGTCTTCCTTGCTTTGTTCTTTTGAAATTTTCTTTTCCTGGTGTAGATGGCATCTTTGCAACATTGTCTTTCTTCTTTGATGGACTTACCTCATGCTTCTTTGAGGTGCTTGCTTCAACATGTGTATCTTCTCCTTTGTATTCAAGACATGATTTATCATATGGTGAGCTTTGACTTTCCAAGATCTCATCCAAGATTTTTGAGTTATTCAAGAATTTGTTTGACTTCTCTACCTTCTTTCTAAGGTCAACAACTTCATCTTATAACTTATGACATGACTCTTCCTTTTCATTTATTTGATCCTTCAATAGTTCCTCTACCCTTTTGGCTTCTTCAATTTGGGTCTTGAGATGGACAATAGTTTCAAAACGTTTGTTAATCTCATCATCTACCTTCATATCTTCTTTTTCATTCTTTAGTCTTGTTATCTCTTCTTCCTTTTCTTTCAATTGAGTCTTATTTCTCTCTTCTTGTTCTTTGAGCATTCCCTTTAACTTCAAGATGTGCCTTTGACTCCTCCTAAGAAACTTCTTAGTGTTATCCAAAAGATAGTTATAGTGTATATAATAATGGTCATTACTATATTTATATAAACCCTATTCAACTTCTTTTTTAAGTTCTAATAGATAATATTCTATTCTTTCCATGGGATAACTACCATCAAACGTTACACAAACTATTTCTAGATCTTCTTCTTCACTTGAGAAAAATTCAACATCATTACATTTTGAATCATTGTAATCAACAGTATTTGGATATTCTTTACCTTCATTTGAAATACTTTTGAGATCTTACTTTGTGCTATGTTCACTTGAAATGTTTTCAACATCACATTTTTAAATAATACAATCAAGGGTTTTTGACGATTCTTTACCTCTGATAATCTTGATGGAGTGGTCTTCAACATCTTCTTTCTTGTTTTGATATGTCTCCTCTAGATTTAGCCATAGATACTTGGCGGAAGTGCATTGTCCCATGCTCTCTTTGATAGGGCTTGAGAGTCCGCTAAGAATGGTCTTGAGAGCCAATGTATCATTCTTCTTTACTTCTCTTTGAGCTGCAAACTTTGACTTTTTCTTCAACGAAACTTATCCACTAATGGCTACCTTCCAAATAACTGCTCCCATTGTCTTCAAATATACTCTCATCTCTATTCTCCAAGTATAATAGTTTTCCTCATCAAGGATTGGTACTTCATCATCCATTTGTGTGTCTATGGATCTCCTTCAAGCTTGTTAAGGTTTGTAGTGAAGGCCTTCTCTGATACCAATTGTTGGACACTGTTAAGAACCAAATATCAATATATCATAGAAAAACCTCAGAAAAAGTACTCAATGCCTTGAAAAAGAGATAATTTTAGATAATAAGCCTCTTCGAGGGGGAAACCTCTTTTTAACCCACTAAAATGTTCAAGTAAAAGATGATTCAAAATGAAAATATCTCCTTGGTATATATAGGAGACTAGGAGGTATAATTACAACTAATGGCCTAAAGCCAACATAAATAAAATAACATTACTAATATAATATGCCCCCATTAAGGGGTAATGAGCCAATATTAGGGCTTAACATGCCCCTCCCCT
>ML797720.1:136577-163991 GCA_009831015.1 Picea engelmannii | reverse complement strand
CTTTCAACATTTCTTGCCACCTTAAATGCATTCTCCAGTGATTTGGGTTCCCAAAGGCGAACCTCATGTTGAATGTTATCCTTTAAAGTTCCTATGAATACATCAATCAAGTGCTCATATGGAATATCGGTTACCTTTATATTTAATCTTTGGAAGTTCTCAATGTTCTCGGTAACTGAACCCTTTTGCTTGAGATTTATCAATTGGCTAAAGAAGGTATTGCTCCTTATATCCTCATAGTGTTCTATCATTTCTTCTGTGAAAATTGTCCAAGTGATGAGTGATTTGCGAGAAAAAATCCATTGATACCATACAAATTGATTAGGTTCTAAATATAAAGAAACAATTCGTACCTTTTGTGTATGTGGCACATTATGTAGATCAAAGAATTGCTCCATCTAAAGTATCCATGTGATTGGGTCCTTTCCATCAAACTTCCTCATATCAATCTTAGGAACGTGGTTGGTCTTCAAACCAAAGTTGGTGTTTCTCCATGCTTGATTCACCTTCCTTGTCTCCTCATCATGAATTTCATGGGATGCATTTTCACTTTCAGGTGTCTTATCTGTTACAAAATTTTTCAATACTTCCATGATTTCCTCCTTTAAACCATCCATCTTTGCTTCCAACTTAGCTTCCATCTCTTGTAGTTCATCTTTGGTTACTATATTCTTTTGTAAATCATTTATGTCCCTACACATTTCTTCACCTTCATCAAGAGTCCAAGTAGGATTGTCTGGAGGGTAATTTGGTGTAGAAGTTCCCTTTTCGGGTGGCATGTTGGCCAAGTATCACTTTTGAACCTTGATTTTTAGGTGGTTCTTCTAGACAATATTTCTTATGTTGTATCTCCCAAGTTTTGGCCCTTCTGGGTATGAAAATTTCTTTGATGTAGTTCTCTGATATTTCTTCTCTTCAATTGCACAGGTCTGATAAAAATTGGATGTGCCAAGTGGAATTTATGGTAACTTCCCCACATTTTTTCGATTTTTGTCCTTTCTAGGAGATCTCACTTGTATAGCATGCCCCGCACAAAATAATTGATATAAAATTATGAAACTCATAAAAAAAATACTACAGACTGTCCACAATACAATGAAACTATTCCCATTCAATTTGGATACTCTAGGAAGAAGTTATGATTGTTTTAGATGGAACACCTTCTTGAGACTAGTCAATAGGACTAGTCAGATACCCTATCTTACACAGGGTGTATATACAATTTTAAGATGACCCAAAAGATGAAATTTTTACCAAAGATACCTTACTAATTTATGTGAATAGCCTATAGAGTTCAAGGTATGAAATGTTACATAAATTTGTTTATAGAAAAAATTCCAAGGTGTCTTAGATGTAGTAGTGAAACCCCAAGACCTTGAGCTCTGATACCACATGTTAAGAACCAAATATAAATATAGCATAGAAAAACCTCAGAAAAAGTACTCAACACCTTGAAAAAGAGACAATTTCATATAATAATCCTCTTCGAGGGGGAAACCTCCTTTTACCCCACTTAAATGTTCAAGTACAAGATGATTCAAAATGAAAATGTCTCCTTGGTATATATAGGAGACTAGGAGGTATAATTACAAATGGACTAAAGCCCACATAAATAAAATAACATTACTAATATGATATGCCCCCATTAAGGGGTAATGAGACAATATTATGGCTTAACAGACACACTTACCACACTTAGAGGGGAGGGTGAATGAGTGCGGGGATCTTTTTCCCAAAACTTCCCTCTTACACAAAACTCATTAGTTAGCATTCAACATTTACTCATTATCCATTGTTGTCATTTCTAACCAGTTATATATGAACATATATCAGCAACATAAATCAACAATATATCATCAACAAGTCATCACCACAAGGAACTCAAAGAACACAAGATGTATGTACAATTTTTTTTTATTACGGACTACAATCCTTGGGGGTTTTCAACAACAACTGAATAGAGTAAAACTCTACAAGAGAACCATCTCTATAATGAAAGACTCATATTATATCCTTAGCACCAACTGAGATGAGGAAAGAATCCTCAACAGATATCAATCTACAATAGGTATGTGACCTGTCAGTAGCACAACCCATGTGTGTATGAGCCCTGGCTCACTACAACACGCGTATGTATGTGGCTAATGTATACAACAGCTTGTGTATACCTTCTAAGATATTAGGGTCTATCCTTTTCATCACATACTCAGATATTCTTCAACCTACAATCACATTCTCTTATGTCCCTTACTGTCCAAACTATCCACCAGCCAGTCACAACACATCCAAGATCTCCAATACGTTACTCATGCTCCACAACCAATCAATATGAATGTTAACTCAATCATGTATAAGAAACTAGTATACCATATCAATCATATTACCATTGGATCAAAAGAGTACTTCTCACTCCATCAACCAACATAAACCACATCACAATAGCCATACCAAGAATTCCCTAAGCATTCACAACACAACAAGCAATATTATCCATCAAGACAATAATGTAACCATACCAAAGACTCAGTGCTGAGACCTGAAATTGACATTCTCATTACCCTATTATACTCTTCACCTATACCTTTTTGGCCTACCTAAAGCTTGAGTGAATGACAAGAATGCTACCAATTGCCAGTAATAAGGTCATAAGGTAAAGTATGGTTAATTCATGCATTGTGTGGTTTATTCAGTTAAGGAATTAAATATTTCATATAATAATGCTCGATTTGTCATATGTGAATATTTGGCCTCTAGATGTCTAACGTTCCTATACTAGCTCAGCCATCTGGTACCCGCGTGCCAAGACTGTTGTTGTCTGAATCCAGTACCAAGCACATCTGGTACCAAAATAATATCTATTGCGATCTGGTACCAACACACATTGTTATGATCTGGTACCAACGACCATGCTCTGTCATGATCCGGTACCACCTTTTGTGCCCTATCGTGATCCAGTACCATCTACCTGTTATGATCTGGTACTAATATGGAAGAACCTAATGCACTAAGTTAAGTGTCAGATCCTGCCTAAGTCAATTGGTGGATGTCTATTTGTTTTAGCAAGTCTATGATAAGAATAGTTTGCCAATTGCCTCATCCTCATGCACTTCGTGTCATGAGGATGAGGCTAAAGATGTAACCGAATGATTAAACTTAACAACTAATTGATTTGAAAATCACTTCCCCTCCTTGTGTTTCACGATTCAAACTATTTGTGTTTAATGATATTGATGATATGATTTCAATTCAGCTACAATTTCCATTTTATGCATAGATATAGAGATAACAAGGGTAGATTTGTAAGCTCCAAAGATTCAAAAACAAAGCCCCCCACTAATCCAACTGACACTGGTGCAGGAAAAATTCCACCAATAGAAAATTCAAAGGAAGCCAATGAGGCTCCAGAAGGAGAACCTAAAACAGAAGAATCAATATTGGGACAAGCAGAACGTGAGTCTGCTGAACATTTAGGAGACACAAAAAATCCAGTTTCTGAACCATCCAACAGTAGAATGGAAGAAGAAGAAGGAGATGCAGCTACAAAGACTGGAACCTTTGGGTTTCCAATCTTGGATATTTCCAGAAACATCAGCATGAAGAATATCACATTATCATCATTACCCACTTTCAGAGGTAT
Organism: Picea engelmannii; assembly: GCA_009831015.1. Taxonomy (NCBI): domain Eukaryota; kingdom Viridiplantae; phylum Streptophyta; class Pinopsida; order Pinales; family Pinaceae; genus Picea; species Picea engelmannii. The sequence continues at coordinate 160,354 of ML797720.1, read as the reverse complement.
GTCAACTGAAGATCTAGATTTATTTTTATTTGAATTTGACATATTATGTAGAAGCTATAACTACTCAGACGATGCCCCAAAACTTAAGATTTTCCCTGCTACAATGAAAGACTGAGCCTTAATATGGTTGATGAGCTTAGGCAAAAATACAATCATTTCTTGGGATCAAATGAAAGACACATTTTTACGAAAATACCAAGACTATTGTAACGATAATGTTAAAAATGACATTTTTAAAATGCATCAAATAGAAGATGAAAGTCCTGAAGACTACTTAGAAAGGTTCTTATACAACTATCAAAAGTCAAAACTATTCACCTCAGACCCAATTGCAGTAAGAACTGTATTCTTGAAAGGTCTTAGGGATGATTGCATAGAAGTTTTAAACTTGTTGAGTTCAGGAGATGTACACCAAAAACCTTTTTCAGAAATTGCAGATTACTGTAGGAGATACTCAAGAGGACAAGCTAAAATAGGAAAAGGACCAAGAGATCCTTTTATCAGAAATACAAAACAAAGTTTAGGGACTGTCACCAGAATTGAGTTAGGAATCTTATTGGAAAACTTTAAAACAGACATCTTGAGCACAATAAGTAACCAATTAGATACTCTGAAACTGAAAAAGAAACAAGAAGAAGATGCTTTAGCAATATTTTGTTATAGATGCCGAAAGAAGCACAACAACGAGAAAGAATGCCCATTAAATGTCATAGAAATCTACAGTCTATGTACACTAGAACACCCCACATCTGAGTGTCCAACCTTGCTTGAACTACAAGCCATGTATAGGGGAGGAGGAGTCTCACAAGAAAATCCATACCCTTCTAGAAGATCTTGGAAAGCCCAAAACCCCAATACATTTTATGATCCTAATACACAATATCAACAACAACAATGGGGTCCTTCCCCAATGACTTATCCACAATGGACACCTCAACAAACTCAGCCTTGGCAACAAGGTTGGAGGGGATCTATGGATGGAAATCCCTCTTACCCTACATATACATAGTACCCTGCAAACATTTCCCAATAACTACCTGGATTCAACCCACCACAGATGCAAGATTTACTCCCACCTTCTGTACAACAACAATATACAACCCCCTTGAATCCTAATCAGCAGTAGCAAGTATCTATAAATCCCAATCAACAACCACAAAACCAAGCTGCCCACAATCCACCGAGACCAACAACAATCCCTACCCAGCCAGTCCCTAACTCCAATAATCGACCCACCCACCCTGTGCAAAATATAGAAGTTCAAACCTTTCCCACCTATGAAATTCAACTACAATCAAGGAAAGTTGTAAACTAGTCAAATCCTGCAGTAACAATTCAAGAAGACAATAATAATCATTCTGAGGAAGAAAACACTCAAACCACCCCTGTAGAAGAAGAGGCCTCTCCTCCTATCCCAATCACTTCTCAGTCTGTACGAGTACCCCAACAAATTAATCTCCCACCTTACCCTGAAAGACTGTTAGTGAAGAAACCCGACCCACCCTTGCACAAAGATATAGAAGATGAATTACGAAATGTGTGCATAAAAATACCTCTGATACAAGATATTAAGGATATCCCTATTTACGCCAAAATTATAAGGGATATTTGCATTAAGAAACTAGGAAGGAAGAAGAAGGAACCTCCTCTTGTTCAGGTAGTGGGACAATTATCTGAATTTATTTCTGAAATGCCATACAAATATAATGACCCTAGAAACCCAATTGTCATTGTTGAAATTAATGGTATTTCTCTACCAAACACACTCATTGATTTAGGTGTAGCTATCAATGTAATGCCTTTTGACACTATGCAAAAGCTCCAAATCAACTAGTTAAGACCAACCCAAACCATGATCGAGTTGGCAGATAAGATAGTCATTAGCCCTGTAGGAAGTATAGATGATGTCACAGTCACTCTAGCTTCTTGGGAATATCCAGTAGACATTTTAGTCATCTATTCTAAATCATCCTCCAAACCAGGACACCCTATGGTTCTTTCCCACCCTTGACTAGCCACAACAGATGCCTTTATCATCTTTCGATCTGTTGAGATGACTATATCCAATGGCACACATAGCCATAAACTTGTCCTTTTCCCTCCTGACCAACTGGCATAGGAAATACCTATTTGGTTAGAAAACCCTTATGGAGAGGAAGATTGCATCATACCTTTGTTAACACTTGAAAAAGTAATAGTAATACAAGAACAATCATATGAACAAGTCTTAAGCTTATTTTTGGCTGGCACAAATTGCATTGAATACCCAATGTCTTTTGCAGAATTGTCACATATTTTTAGTTCTGAATTTCAACAAACTAGGCACCCTAATATCACTCAATTATACACTTTATCACCAACCTCCTCAGATAAGGAAGAAACTACTGAACTTGTTGATATTAGCCCAGGAAAACCTTTGTATATCAACTCTAGTTTGGAACCAGAACAAAAGACACAAGTGATTGAAATGCTCCAAAGACAATTTGATGCCTTTGCATGGGATTAGGAAGACATGAAAGGCATTCACCCTGAGACATGCATACATCATATCTACACTAATGATCAAATTAGACCAGTCAGACAACCTCAACAAAGGATGAATCCAACCCTTAAAGATATTGTAAAAGAGGAATTGCAAAAACTCCTCCGAGCCAATCTCATATACCCCATTTAAAATAGTCAATGGGTATCTCCACTTGTCATAGTTCCCAAGAAAAATGGTAAGTGGAGGATATGTGTAGACTTCTAGGAGTTAAACAAAGCCACCCATAGGGATTACTTTCCCTTACCATTTATTCATCAGGTGTTGGATACCCTATCCGGAAAGAAGTATTTTTCGTTCTTGGATGGGTTTAGTGGTTACAACCAGATACAAATAGAACCTGAAGATGAGGAGAAGACCACTTTCACCTTTCCTTGGGGAACATATGCTTATAGGTTGCTCCCTTTCGTACTTTTCAATGCCCCAGCCACTTTTCAAATAGCTTTCCTAGCCATTTTCTTTGACTTGACCAATGATTGTGTGGAAGTCTACATGGATGAATTTACAGTCCATGGAAAAGACTTCCAGGAAGCATTGGCCAGTTTAGAAAAGTCTTAATTAGGTGTAAGGAAACTAACCTTTCCTTAAGTAATGAAAAATAAAAAATGATTCTCACTGAAGGTATTGTTTTAGGACATCACATTTCTCGTTCTGGCATGAGAGTTGATCCGACAAAAAATTATATCATCACACAAATCAGAATAACTTCCTCACAAAAGGAAGTCCGCAGATTTTTAGGACATGTTGGCTACTATAGAAGATTCATTTTGAATTTTACAAGCCTAGCTACCCCTTTATTTAAATTATTATCTAAAGAAGTTGAATTTAAGTGCGATGATGAATGCCAAATATCTTTTGAAATTCTAAAACAAAAATTGTCAACTACCCCTATATTAAGAGGACCAAATTGGTCCCTTCCTTTTCAAATCTATATCGATGCCTCAGACACATCCCTTGGGGCATTCCTTAGACAAAGAGAAAATCAAATGCCCTGTGTTATTTACTTCATCAGTAAAAATATGTCTCCAGTTGAAGTTAATTATACGGTCACAGAAAAGGAATTGCTAGCTGTAGTCCATGCTATCAATAAATTTAGACACTATATTACAGGATATCAAGCTTTTGTACACACTGATCATTCAGCCATCTGATTCTTAATGAAAAAACCTATAACAAATCCTAGATTTACACGATGGATCTTATTCTTACAAGAGTTTAATATCAACATTATTGATAGACCTGGTAAAGATAATCTTGTGGCTGATTTCTTATCTAGAATGATTCATCTGGGAGATAATGCACTAGTAGAAGATACCTTTTCTGATGAAAATTTATTTTCTATTTCTACATTCACTCTGTGGTATGTAGATGTTGCTAACTATCTTGTGACAGAGAAGATGCCTCAGAAATTGTCTCCTAGAGAAAAACAGAAAGTAATTCAACTAAGTGCAAATTACATGTGGCACGATGATTGCCTCTACAAAATAGGACCAGATTTGGTGATCAGGAGATGTGTAAGGGAAGATGAAATTCATGATATTTTACAAGCCTTCCATGATGTCCCTTGTGGAGGACACTTCGTAGACAAAAGGACTGCTTACAAATTTCTGCAATCAGGTTACTACTGGCCCCATATTTTTAGAGATGCTAAAACCTATGTATCCAATTGTGATAAATGTCAATGAATGGGTAAGCCTATTGAACGATACCAAATGCCACTTCAAGCCAAAGTAGTCATTGAACCATTCGAGAAATGGGCATTAGATTTTGTAGGGCCCATTAACCTTGCATCTAAAAAGAAAAAGTATATACTTGTATGCACTAACTATGTGACTAAATGGGTTGAAGCAAAGGCTTTACCGGCTGCAAGTGAACACTCAGTGGTATATTTCCTTTTTAATGATATCTTTACTAGATTTGGTGTACCGCGAGAAATTTTGACTGATCAGGGAACTCAATTTACCGCTCATCTAGTCAAAGTTGTTATAGAACAATACCAAATCAAACACAGAAAATCTACACCCTATCATCCACAAGAAAATGGACAAGTAGAATCCACCAACAAAGTTATTGAGTCCATTCTTACCAAAACAGTACAGCTGCACCATAAGGATTGCGCTGACAGATTATTAGAATCCTTATGGGCTTATAGAATCACCTAGAGGAATACAATAGGACATACACCCTATGAGTTAGTGTATGGGAAGCAGGTGCTTCTCCCCATAGAATTTTAGATCAAAACCTTCAGGACTGCAGTACAAGTTGGCATGAACTTGGATGAAGCCCAACAACAAAGACTCTTGTAGCTTAATGAGTTGGATGAAACCAGACAGGAAGCACTTCAATGGACTACCCTCATTTAAGAACAGAGAACAAAATGGCATGACAAGTATCTCAAAAAGAACAAATTTCAACAAGGAGATTGGGCCCTATTGTATGACAATAGATTCAAGAAATTCAAAGGTAAGTTAACCACCCGTTGGATGGGACCTTATGAAATTGACACTATCTACGATAATGGTTCAATCAAGATAAAGACAATTGATGAACAACAGACACCACTACTTGTGAATGGTCATCGGTTGTGAGTTTACAACAAACCTCTATCAAAAGAAGAATTCTTGACTCATATATTACATAATTCAGACATGCAGATGATTATTAAGGAAGGAGATCCTCCTACTGACCCACATTGATTGATTGGTTTATTTGAAAATTTTTGTACATAGGTGTGGATCAAATTTTGTTAATAAGATGAAGGTAACAAAAGACTCTTACCTCCTTTTGTTTTACTTTCGCAAATTTTATTTTCTTTTGTAAGAAAATTTTTATAATCTATTTGATCCTTCATGAACTTGCTAAACATCATTTGTAAGAATCAAGAATATTCTATTATGTTTCGGTACCAGAAATCTTGTTCTGGTCCAGTACCAGTCTGGTACCAGAGTCTATCCTTCTACAGTACTATCAAGACATATTGACAAAGCATCTAAAGTATGAAGCCATGCAACAACCACTTAAGATGGAACCACGAAGCCAAAAGCACTATCAAATGGCAGCCCTTATGTTGACAACTAAAGGGAAGTATTTTAATTTCTTTTGGTTTTGTTGCTGAGAAGAACTTTAATTTCTTTTGGTTCTATTGCTGAGAAGTATTTTAATTTCTTTTGGTTCTGTTGTTGAGAATAACTTTAATTTCTTTTGGTTCTGTTGCTTAAAAACAAAATAAAAAGAGGGACACAATCTTTACCTATGATTTCTCAAAGAACCATAATCCACTTTAAAGACTAGAAGTTGCCTTTACCTAGTATTTCAGCATGATTTAAAGGAAAAAATATATTATCCTATAAGAAACTATCTCACCCTAACCAGACTTCAATAGTATTCATTGGATTATCTTATCCAAGATTAACATATGAGTATATTAACACTCTCTACCATGGGAACACTACCAAAAATTTTATGGCAAAGGATGTACCAGTACCCCAAGGAAATTTTAGGTCATTCTCTTATGAACAACTTCAAACAAAATTATACATCTGAATCACTCTAAAAAAATAATGTGCATACACGTTTATTTTTTCTTCAGACAAATCTTTAAAAGACATACAAAAGAAGAGTATATGCCTTCCAACCCAATACCATCCCACCCTGTAAAAAGGTTTTCAGATGAGCCTCCCCCGTCACCGTGCAAAGCACTCTTTAATACAAACCAAAATAGGTGACTATGGACAAGAATCCTTTGATAGAAAAAGGGTTTAAGAGACTAACCCGTCGGGATATTGAACAGGTCTGTTGGCAGCGAGTACCGGTCTGTGGTATGACTAGGCAAACCCATCAGGGTACTAAACAGGCATGTTGGAAATGGGGCATTCAGCCTGGGGAAGGCACCTCTAACTAATTATCACAACTACCCCATCGGAGTACTGAACAGGCTTGCTAGCAGTGGGTTCTGGTTGAAAAATGTCTCATCTATACTTGTCTGATTGAAAAATCCAATTTTTTTTTCCATCTAAAACAAAAAGAGTAAAGGTCATTATTGACTTTCATGAGATAAAAAACTCCAGATTAATTAGCCACATAATGTCCACTTGAGAATCACCCTAAGTCAACTTGTCGGTCTGACATCTAAAGCCTACACTATCTAAGAAGGAAATTTCTTAAGAGTGGATCCCTAACTAGGGAGTCTAATCTACTTATATTGTGAAATTTATCTATAACAACCAATGATAGTAAATCTTTGAAGCAAGTTAGGTGGGATTTGTTCTTCTAGAAAAGATATATGTATTCCCGTATTTCACTGCTAAATGCCACCTCTGTCAATACTCCATTAAAAGAAGGGCAATTTCATTTTTGGCATGAGATGCAAACATATATGTATTCCCCTATTTCACTGTTGAATGCTACCTCTATCAATACTCCATTAAAAGAATGGAAATTTCATTTTTGGCATGAGATGCAAACATATATGTAATCCCCTGTTTCACTATTGAATGCTACCTCTATCAATAATCCATTAAAATAAGCGCAATTTCATTTTTGGCCTGAGATGCAAACATATATCTATTCCCCTATTTCGCTATTGAATGTTATCTCTGTCAATAATCCATTAAAAGAAGGGAAATTTCATTTTTTTTTGGCATGAGATCATATGATAAGTGATAAGTTGTACTTCTAAAATTTGATTGGTTTCTTTTGCTTTTATCATCTTTTATGATATAAAATGATTGACTCTTCTTGCCTACAGATATACATCATCTTCGGCATGGGGGGAAGGTCAAAGAGCCCCTTTAGAACTCTTTTCCAGTCTCATATAATCCACCTGCAGAACCAAATACAAAGAAGATAAGCACAGAATAACAGAAGTACAAGACATTCATGTACCAAGTTTTCAAGAAGCTTCAGTCTAAAAGGATGAATCTTGACAATTTACAAGAAGTCACACATCCTATAGGTATCAATCATACAAAGGTGAAAGCAAAGGTAACATGGTATTTATTTTCCTATGCTAATAAAACTACAATAAACATGAAAAGCTATACTAGATCTTACAACCTTAGTATTAAACCCTTGCACCTATCCCTCATACCCATATGCCTAAACCTAATTAATCCTCTCATATCTCTTGAACATGGTTAAAGGAAAAAATGATATCAAAATATGAAGCATGCATAGCAATGATAAGCCACAAATATATTTCCTCCTCAATAAAATTCACGAACCTCTCTTATACCATGAACCACGATCCAACATTACTTTCACCACCCGAATGTCCAATCACCTATCTCAAAATGATCCCTTGAACACCCGACATCTTATCCTCATCATTACAGTAACGGGTAGAAATTAAATATCTTATCTGGTGGTGAAGCCATCCAAATAAGCTTCACTTGGTCATAATTTTTCCTTACAGTACCCTCACTTAAACTTACCATTCACAACACCATCACCATACTTACCCTTGTCGTGAGTTTTTCTCCAGTCCCGAGCCTGCTCCTTTCCGGTACCAAACCCTTCATCAATTAACTAAACCCTTGTGATATAGCCCAATCCTTTTCTCAACTTATCACGATGGTTGTTACTAGACACGAACCGGTTTTCCAAATTTACAGGGAAACCGAGGAATACCAATTATGTCAAGAAAAATATGCTAGATTGGGGTGGATACCTTTTCTGGAAAAATTTACAGGCTAGAACGAGAAGATATTTCAGGAATTTATACAAGGTTATGATGGAGAAATGGCATGTATAGGCAATCTACAACTCATAATTAATGAAGAAACCATAAGGGAGGTTACGAGACTGCCTAGCAGAGGAGCTAAATACTTCAAAGGTGTAGGAATTAACAAAGAAATGTGCCAACAATTCTTGAAGGTAGATCATCAGCACCGTGACTGGAAAAAGGGGATCCCTAGAAACTACATCAAAGAAGAATACCATACAATGATTACCAGTCTTCAACGATTTGTCACCTGTGAAGGTAGGTATTCCGTGACTTTCATTTATCAACTTAGGCTCCTATTGCATTTTGAAGGAGGCCCTGAAATCGATTTTCCATATTTTCTATGGATGAGTTTGAATAAAATGGTAAGAGGTGTTAAATCCATCTCCAAAATAGAGAAGACTAGCATTTACCATCAAGGACTCATTAAAATGCTAGTTTTTCATGAGCTTAGGAGACAGAGGATTAGTTGAAAAGCCCTTATCACACAACACCTTCCCACATGAAACAAATCTATGGAAGAAACCCAGCATGGTCCAAAAAAAAGTAAGGAACCCCAAGATAAAAAGAGTAAGAAGGATAAGACAACTCCACCATCATCTAGGGCAGTGAGAGAAAATGAAAAGGTAGGGTAATCTTCCATAGTCAGCAAGACTTCTAAAAGCTCTGGATCAAAAGGTAAAAACAAATTAGTAGAGGAGACTTCAACGGTGGTAGTTGAGAAAGAGGACCATCATAAAATGATGAAGAAAAGGTAGCATAGCTCAGAAACTAAAAGTAAATAGTCTGTGGCACAACCCCCTGTCACCATTTCACAATTAGAGAAGAAGAAAAGGAAGACTGTGAGCATCCCTGATATGGTACCTCCTTGTAAAAGAACTATGAGGAGCATGGCAAAGAAAGGAAAAAAAATAGTTAGTCCTCATACATAGGAAGATCCAATCGACCTTACCTCCCCTTATGAGGATTTACCAATCCAAGATGACATCCCTAGTCTGACCGAAAAGAAAAACACTATTACTTTATGTGGGATGAGGGAGGCAGTCGAGGAGAGGGAGTGCACCCATCCAGCAATGGTAGAATCAACAAAGAACTTGAAAAAAGAACAAATGAAGAAAAGGATTGGGGAATTACAAAAACAAAATCAGGAACTCCAACAGGAAGTAAAGGAATATCAACTCTTTGATAGATATATCAAAAAGGAAAATGAGCAATTGAAAGCAACAAGCCAACAAATTCAAGACGACCATGAAGAGACCTCTAACAAGATCAAGAAGGTATTATGACTCCTACAATACGTTAGAGTCATTACAAGGGAGCTAAGAGAAGATTCTTTAGTCATCAATATCATTGATCCACTAAAGTAAAGAACACGGTCTCAAGTTTTGAAAAATTTTGGGTTTTGTTTTTAGTTGCATGAGGACATGCAATGATTTTGGCATGGGGGAATGTTGAGACCTGAAATTGACTTTCTCATTACCCTATTATACTCTTCACATATACCTTTTTGGCCTACCTAAAGCTTGAGTGAATGACAAGAACGCTACCAATTTCCAATAATAAGGTCATAAGGTAAAGTATGGTTAATTCATGCATTTTGTGGTTTATTGAGTTAAGGAATTAAATATTTCATGTACTAATGCTCAATTTTTCATATGTGAATCTTTTACCTCTAGATGTCTAGCATTCCTATACCAGCTTAGCCATCCGGTACCTGCATGCCAAGACTACTGCTGTCTGAATCCAGTACCAAGTGCATCCGGTACCAAAATAGAATTTGTTGCAATCTGGTACCAACATGCACTGTTATGATCCAGTACCAACGACCATGCTCTATGATGATCCGATACCACCTTTTGCACCTTGTCATGATCCGGTACCATCTTCTTGTTACGATCCAGTACTAATATGGAAGAACCTAATGCACTAAGTTAAGTGCCAGATCTCACCTAAGTGAATTGGTGGATGTTTATTTGTTTTAGCAAGGCTATGATAAGAATAGTTTGTTAATTGCCTCATCCTCATGCACTTTGTGTCATGAGGATGAGGCGAAATATGTAACCGAATGATTAAAATTAACAACTAATTGGTTTTCAAATCACTTCACCTCCTTGTGTTTCACGATTCAGACTATTAAATAGCCATGGTAAGGATGGTAGAAGAGTAGGAGAGTTAGCATATCATCAATATGTAAGCAGGGTATGATAGTACAAAACACATCCTGAGTGAAGATTAATGGAATGTTATTTTATCTCCATATTTTGATTATCTATGATTAAGAATGAGTTGAATTGTTAAAGAGAGTTTTGATTTTATGTTTTGAAGTGTGAGTGAGAGTAATGTGTGTGTTAAAAGAAAGCTTCATGTAGACTTCAGTAGCTAACCTATTGAAGTAGCAAGGGCCCACTACCCAACAAAGGTCAGCCTCTTTGTAGATTAGCATTAGTATTTGTTTTTAGTAGTATAAACATTGAAGTAGTTAAAGATTTAACTCTGTTAGATGATAACAGTGTAGCTTAAATTAAGATTTCCATTCTATAATTGCTTAGTGATCTTTAATTTCTCTTATTTTGCATATGCCCTGTTTTTGTTCTCATGAATTTGATTTCCTTGAGTGATCATAGTTGTTGGCAGCAATAGTAAAAAATACTTGGATAAGAACTAGTGAAGTTCATTGTGAACCACAACAGAACCAACATATTGACTATTGAACTACCCATGCTATGTTGGTTGAGGTGTGATTTCCTTTTAGAAAGTGTGGATTGCATAATTAGTTTTCTAGGCCAGACATCAGATTTGATCTATCAAACCAATTCCATCTCATACTTGCATGTGCCATAATGGAATAGATAGCCTCTCTGTGAAAGACAGCCAAAGTGCATTGTAGTTTTCTATTTTGATTTGTTTCCAGCAGACATAATCTAGTTTGATTCTATACTCGTGACATTAGAAATTACCTTTCTTACTGGTGTCTTGTAACTCTGTTGATTACGAATCCTAGATTGATAATTAATGAGTGCATTATATTAGACATATAAGTAGCACAACACTTAGTGACAGATCTAAGCCCATAGAATGTAGATTTGGAACATGCTTCAGTATTCAATAGTCAGTCATTAGCTAAAACACAAATATCCATGATTTTATCCATTGTATGTACCCTATCCTCATACAGCCAGTGTATGTACACGGCCTGGCCCATTATAACCCACATATACCTCAGAAACTAGGGTTTCTAAAGCTTCTGTATTTTTTCCATCAAGATCTCCAATATTGCCTAAACTTTGATGTGTCCATGAGATCCTCCTCACACTCTCTTTCTTAGAATAGAACTTGAATAATTCTCAAGATATCCACACCAAAAATTCTCTCATAAGAATCTCTCCATCAATATTGCAAAAGACATTCTCACAAGAAGCTCTCCATTGATCCACAAAAATGATATTTTGCAAAAGACCATAGATATCTTATTTATACTTTCATCCTCTATGTCACTTAACCCATTTCTAGGTTACTTAACCTATTTTCCTTATTTTAGGGTTAACCACTTTGCATAAATAGAAAGTTCTCCAATTCTTTATCATTTAAATATTCCTTCTAGATTTTGTCACTTCTCTTTATTATTTAAATAATCCACCTTAACTTTGTCACTTTACTTTATCATTTAAATAATGATTTCTTCTTTTAAATCACTTTGACTTCTTTGACCTTTTGGGTTTCAAGCCTTCATATTCGGGTCCTTCAATTTCGTAAGGACATAACTCTCAAACCGTGAAGAATTATGTGACATTCCACATACCACCAAAAATGGCATGACAAGAACTATCCATATAGGATAGTTTTACCACTAACTTCGTTGATATTCTTCTCATTAATCCACATACAAGCATGGTTCCTCCAACCATTCTTCTAGGATAACTCAATCCGCAAAGCATCTTCCCATGAGGGATTTCACCATAAGGGGACCACTTTGGAGTTCATCCATTTGTGCACCTTATCAATCATGATAATACAATAATGAGTCATTTATACATTTTTCAACAATGCATCATATACCAATGAAACCACATCGATCCATATTTATCATGTATCTTTGACAACTCATTGTCCATCTTCATCACATATCAATGACAACTCATTGATCTGTCTTCATCACAGACAATACATATTACATTTGACATCAACCACTCAATCAATCACTTGACAACAATCAATGAAATCAATCAATCAAACCATTGGTATCAATGAAAACATGATCCAATAGTTCTTTCATCATTTATCTGACTCACATGCACATGCTCGGTGACAGCTAGGATTCCACTGTTTCACTCCTTCTAGCACCATTTGGTTGTTTTCAAATAGAACCATCACACCGTCTTCAAACATATATTCAAATATTGTGTTGGTGTATATTTTCTCATGCAAGAAATTATTTGGGAAAGAATAGTATTTACCTGGGAAATCAACAATTCCAGATCTATGGACAACTGTGGAGGAAAGTAGATCTTTGTAGACCCTCCTTCCTTTGGAAATGTCATCGAAAACAACTACTATATATTCCCACCCCCGATCGACATTCTTATGGCTGTCAAAGAAGCAAGTATGATTTAAGAAGGCACGGGCAAAAGGAAAATTATGATGCTTTGTTTTTAGTTTTATTATACATGCCATATGATGATATGATGTGGTGACATGTATTATATTATGGCGAATTTTTATACACCTTATCCAAGATGCTCCTAACGTCGTTCCCCCCGTAGTTTGCTTATACTCTGAAATTATCTTTTTGCAGTACAAGTATCCTTTACCAACGAAAATCAATGGCTATACAAATTATATCGTCAAACGTTTCTGCTAACGCCTCTGCAGAAAATTTTAGGACGACTATTTTGGAACTTGAATCTGAAATGAAAACAAGGATGTGAGGGAAAATAGCAAGGGAAGATTCTGATTATTTTCTTAACTTCTTTTGTAAATGAATAAATCAATAGAAGTGATAGTATTTGTTTTCATAGGTTTTTCTAATGTTCTATTTGGTTCTAATTGGATCTAAACTATGTCAAAGTGTTATACAGTTTGGTCGAGGCTCGTTGAAGGAATCTATAGTTAATGGAGTAGAATCTACAAAATAAATATATTCAAAACATTCAACATAAAATGAAATTCAAAATATTAGTATAGTCATAGCAAAGGCTCATACAACAACAAATAATTTTGTTTTTTCTTATCAATGAATCATTGTCCATTTTGTGATTTTTTCTTAAAACTTGTAGATATAAAAACAAGTTGTTTCTAAAATCAAGAATGTAATTTATATAAAAAATCATTCCAAAAATTTATATAAGCATTTCCAATAATTCATATACAAATAGAACTGCTAAATATATAGCTAACAATGTTGTAACAGAATTTGCTAAAAAAGAGAGGACATGCTCCATAGCACAAGCTTATAAAGTAAAAACAGAGATTGCTTAACAATTAAATTAAAGTTTTAAGAAGACTATTTTTGAGCTTGAATCTGAAAGACGAGTAAGAAAGGTTGTTGAAACAACAAAAGCGGATTTGGAGAAGTCCTCCTTGGGTCGCTTGGTTCACATTTGTGCCCTTCGAACTACATTAGGGGTCATACCGGGGATCATGAAAATAAATTCTGCAAAAAAAAATGAGCAAATTAATTTTGTATCCAAGGTATCATCCATCAGATGATTGAGTTACTACTACATACTTCTTTAAAACAAGATCCTACTAATATGCTACCTTCCATATGTCAAACCAGTATGTGCACTTAATTGGATCGCTTAACTGGATACATAACACGTAGACCAAACATAATAGGACAGTGCAAAACTACAACTCTCAACCGAGGAAGTCCTCTTGCCAAATCCAAAGTTGGACCATTTCCTACTGATTGACCATAGAGGACAACATACTCATGTTTTACTCCATCTTTCTCTTCAAGACATTTATATGCAGCCTCAATGTTTGCATACGTATTGTATTCACTAGGTTGTTTCAAGGACAAACAATAATTATTCTTACATTAATAACCTGATTAAAAAAATAAGTCTTCTCTATTAAATGCCATACTTGGTATGTTATTTGTGGTCATAAACTTTAGATATTCACAATTGATGAAAACTCAAACTGTTGTACAGGTGAAGCATCCACGTCTTAATTACAAATGTCACACCTTCCCAGTAGATTGTCCATAACCAGAACAATCATACATGCAAAACCAAGCGTCGAGTACCTACATTTGGTCAAAGGATTGCTCTCAATTTCAAACACTAGAATGCACAAATGAAAACATGAACTTGATAACAAAACCACAAAATCTAAAAAAAGGGTGAAGCATAAGCAAACCAACCTCCAAAATTTCATAAGGAACTCTTCATCCAAAATTTCATAAGGAATTCTTCATAGACATCAAAATTGAAATTATAGCTACAACACAAATATTACAATTCAAATGCATAATGAAAAATAAACTATAGCCTACTGCAGATCAATAACTTGTATTTATACCAAAGAATCCATGCATCATGACATCCAACATTGGTATTCGATGTGCTATACTGAAAAAAGTAAGAAATGGCCTATAACTTGGGTGTTCTTCATTTATGAAATTTCACTCTCAAAAAGAGAAGCATTTGTCGTTCACCATTCTGGAGAATCATTGCACAGAAATTTATAATACATAAAATTTAGGACAAGTTGAAGTTCCTTACAAAAGGGTGTTTGAGTTTTCATACAAGGTGGAGTTTAGTCAGTATAATGTAACACAAGCATAAGTTGCAACTTGATATTACAATATTGTGTAATAAATAATATGTAGGTATGAACATGGCTCGAGAACACTGATCCATCTATTAGTTTTATCACACTATACCTCCATAGGAATATAGTATATAATTTTGTAGTAAAAGAAATACTTATAACTGTTATTATACATAAAATAATCAACAAAAAGGATAGAATATAGAAGATGCTGAAGCAAAGGTTTCACTAACTTCTAAGGCTCCAATGGTTCTGTTGCACTATCTTACTGATGTGTCTCCCATAGAGTTTCCAAATGATTAACCTTATATGAGTGCAATGATTAAAGTGGATTCAATCTGAATTGCTCATGTTCGTTCATTAATTTTGGAACATGGTTCACTAGGAACATATTGACACAGACCCTCTGCACTTGGGCCGGGATACGCATAGGATCGTTCCAAATTATCCTCGAGTCGAAGTGGCTCCCTCGGATCCCTATTGGAACCTCATGAATCAGATCCACAGGTCCTTTGTGAAAACCCTCCCTGTGCCATTTAACACCAGGCATGAGCCTTACGTCTCCATGCGACCACAACCGGCCTTAGCGCAAGCGCCTTCGCAACTCGTGATTTCATGAGTCGATGACCTCGACTCCTCTTTCTCCAAACCTATTATACCCGAGATGCGATACGGGTATGGCTCCTTCCTCGCTAGTGCCTCTACAAGTGACCATCGACTAGGTCCTAACTCTAGCACCCCTCGCAACTCGAAACTTCACGAGTTGGAGTGTTGAGCCCTCATGCTCCTCCTTTGCGCAACCCAAAAGCATGATAAGTTAGTGATGGGTTGAATCCTTCCAAGGTGATCCGTGTACGCCACCTGTCGCTTACTTCTTCCTTTTTTGTGTGCTTTATGTTTGCACCACCTGTCAACCACACGGTCCCCACTTAACGGACGTGATGCGTGTTTGCCCAAGCCCTCGGTGTCCGACACTTCGTGACTTCTGCAATCGAAAAGAAACTCTTTCAAACTTTGAACCCGTGATACGTGATAACATGTGGACGTTCTGATCCAATGGTTCTCCCATGGCTTGGATCCAACAGTCTGGATCTCCTTCTCTTCTCCTCACAATCTCGGGACTTTGTGAAAAACAAGAATTTGGTCTGCCCTCCAAACTCACGAGCTCCGAATTTGCGAAATGATCCAACGACGTGGGTTGAAACAAGATCAATGGCTCATATTGAACCATGATCAATGGTTCACATTGATTCTTGATCTTACAGTGGTGATTTCATCCAACTCCTAACCACCTTACAGCTCCTTCGGATCTTACGATCCTCGTGATTTCACAAGTTCTCCACAGAGAAATCTGATCGCCCGATTCACTTCTCAATGAATTTTTCCCAAATGACTCAGTGTTCTCCCTCCCGAACTTGACTTCTATAAGACGATTTTTATCTCCACCTCCCTTTGAACACTTCAAAGGTGTTATCCCTCCTCATCTTTCACTTGCAAACTCAAGAGTCCAAAAAGAAGAGCCATGCTCACACTCCTTGCGGCAAACTTTCAAATAACCTCTGATTATTTGAGTCTTCAACCATGTGCACTCTTTGCAATAGTAGTCCTTCAACTTTCCCCTTGGTTGATAAGTTATAAGACTTCCACTATCATGCACACACCTTGCACGGCTTGGTGCTTCTCCTGCACTTTAGCTGGTATGAGAAAAACAGTATCTCTCCTGAGCTTTCTGAGATGAAACTCAGACCCTCATCAATGCACACCTTGCAGATGTTCACTGCACTCCTTGCAGGAATTTTGAGGAAGAGAAACAATTGAAACTCATTCTTCTCCTCTCAGAAACAAATCAACTGTAAACATACCATTCAACAAATGTAAACAGTAAGCATCATAACACCATGAAAGTTGAGTCAAAGATTTATATATTAACTCAAGTGCTTTTGTACATGGGTTCTTCTCTACAACTCTCTACTACAGCTCTATAGCTTATCAAATCTGAATGATAATAATGTTCCTGTGTTTTTCAATGATACAAGGGTGAGGGTGTCTATATATGTTTTCCCTCCTACACTTCTAAACTATCTAATCTATTAAATCAAATCTACCTGATTTCATTAAACATACTTAAATGCCTATTACATTCAACAAATGAGAGTAATTTCTCCAGATCTATTCATATCTCCAAGACATAAATGTAAGTATTCTTCTCCTAGCTATTACATTAGTGCTTCAGTTTTCAAAATTCAAAATGTTTTCATAAAAACGTGCCCTTTTTCATCTACACGTCCAGTTGTTCCTTTGGCTAAGTGTGTGCTTTGGCTTTGTATGATGCTCCTGCATCATACTCCCTCACTTGAAAATTTTCATGAACTCTTGTTCATGAGCTCTTTCACGGTCTATCCATGCTTATGAATTTCTGCTTCATCCTCCCAACTGACATCTTCCTCTGGATGCCCCTTCCACTTGACCAAGTATTCAAAATACTCCTTTCTCCTAGTCTTTCTGCTAATATTCTTGTCAATTATGTTTTCCATCTATGGCTTTTCAGCTACAGGCATTTGTTTTGTCCATTGAATTTATTCTTGCTCATCCTCTTCTCCTGCTTCCTCAACTCTATAAGGGTACAAATCTGTGACATTTAATATCAGTGAGATTCTGATCCCATCAGGTAATTCAATCTCATATGCGTTTGCCCCAAACTTCCTTATGACCTTGCACGGTCCTATCTTTTTCATCTTCAACTTATTATACGTTCCCTTTGGGAATCTCTCCTTCCTCAGATGCGCAAGAATTAGATCACCAACTTCAAATTGAAGTTCTCACCTGTGTTTATCTTCTCTCCGCTTGTATTCTTGACTTGAACTCTGCAATCGCTCCTTAATTTGGTTGTGAAGCTCCTTCATTCCTTCTGCAAAGTCCTTTGCACTAGCACTCATGAATTCATTTTGTTCTGAATCCTTCAATTTAGAAACTCCCCTTGGCTGCATTCCATATACAATCTGGAATGGACTCTTCCCTGTGCTTCTATTGAGTGAATCATTGTAAGCGAATTCCGCCTGTGGAAGAATGTGATCCCATTGACTATGGTGTTCAGTCACTAAGCTCCTCAACAAATCTCCCAAGATCCTATTTATGACCTCTGTCTGTCCATCCGTCTGAGGATGATACGTTGAGATAAAATACAAACTTTTCCCCAACTTATTCAACAAGGTCCTCTAGAAATTTCCCACGAACATGGTATCTCAATCAGAAACGATTTGGCAAACCAAGAAGTCTGACAACTTCCTTGAAAAACATGTTTGCAATATGAGTTGCGTCGCTGGTTTTCTGGCATGATATGAAATGTTCCATCTTTGAAAATTTGTCGACTACCACAAAGATCGAATCACATCCCCTTTGTGTCCTTGGTAGTCCCAATACAAAATCCATGCTCACTGCATCCCACGGCCTTTCAAGTATGGGTAATGGTTGGTATAACCCTACGTTTTTCCTTTTTCCTTTCATGTGCTGGAAAATTCTGCATCCATCCACGAATTTATTAACATCTATTCTCATCCTTGGCTAATAATATGAGAAATTCAACTTTGAGAATGTTTTATCATGACCGAAATGTCCGGCCAATCCTCCACTGTGTTTTTCCTTCAACAAATTCTCCCTCATGGAGCATTTCACAATACATAGTTGATTCCCCCTGAACAATAATCCATCCTGGATCATGTATTCATTCCATTGGCTTCTATCTCTGAGAATTGGATTCTCATATGCCTCATATGCCTCCTTAAAATTTGGGTCATCCCTATACATTTATTTGAGGTTATCAAAACCCAAAGTCTTGACTCTAAATTCCTGCATAAGCAAACATTTCCTGCTCAAAGCATCAACAACTTTGTTAGCAGTTCCAGAAATATGCTTAATCACAAAAGTAAAATTCTGCATGTATTCAACCCATTTACCATGCTTTTGGTTCAACTTCTCCTATCGAGTCACGAATTGTAAAGCGCGATTATTGTTGTACAAAACAAACTCCCTGGGAACCAAACAGTGTTTCCATTTCTTCAGCGCTTGTATGACTACATAGAATTCCTTGTCATATGTGAAGTACTTAATCTTCGCTTCATTCAGTTTTTCACTGAAATATGCGACCGCCCTATCATCTTGGCTCAAGACCACTCCAATTGCAAATCCACTCATGTCACACCTAACTTGGAATGTCTTGCTGAAATCTGGCAAAACTAGAATTGGTTGCTCAGTGATCTTCTTCTTCAGCAGCTCAAAACTCTTTTTTTCTTCCTTTGTCCAGTGAAAAGATTTATGTCTTATCTTCACTGTATCCATCATTGGTACACTAATTCCACTGAAGTTTCAGATGAATTTCTTGTAGAAGCTAGACAAACCATGGAAGCTTCGAATTTCAAACATGCTCTTCGATGATGGCTAATTCTTAATCGCCTCTATATTTTCTGGATCCATCTTCAACTCATTTGCAGAGATAAAAAAACCCAAATAAATGAGTTATGTCCTCATAAATGATGATTTCTTCATATTGATCAGAAATTTCTCTTGTTGTAATCTTCTCATTACAGCAACTAAATGCTTTAAGTGTTCTACTTCTGTCTTGCTGAAAATTAATATATCATCAAGATATACAATAACGAATTTCCCTATGAAATCCTTCAATACTTCATTCATCAACCTCATGAAAGTACTAGGTGCATTCGTTAAGAGAAATGGCATGACAAGCAATTCATATAGCCCTTCATTTGTCTTGAATGTTGTCTTCCATTCATCACCTTCTCTCATTCAAATTTGATGATACCCGCTTTTCAAATCAATCTTTGAAAAAAACTTTGCTCCACTCAAGTAATTCATCAAGTCATCCATCCTTGGCAATGGAAACCTATATCTAATGGTAATCTTATTAATTTCCCTTGAGTCTGTACACATTCTCCAGCCTCCATCTTTCTTTGGGCTGAGCACTGTTGGAACAACGCATGGACTCAAGCTTTATCGAATCAATCCTGTGTCCATTAAGTTTTGGACTTGCCTCTTAGCTTCTTCATTTTCCTGCAGTGTCAACTGATACGTGACTTTGTTCGGTAAGATGGATCCAGGTATAAGATCTATATGATGACTTATACTTCTGATAGGTGGCAACGAACAAGGTAGTTCGTCCACTACTATATCAACAAACTCTCCTAGCAACTCCTTGATTTCTTCTGGTAAATCATCTAATCTCGTACTGGTCAAAACAATTATGGGCTTCCTAACCACAATAAATTGTGTGTCTTCCTTCTTCTTAACCTCATCAAGAATTTCCTTCCCACTCATGAGAAGTACAGTGTTGCTTGTCTCTGTTTTCACTTATTTATCCTTAATTGGCAGCAACATGTGAGTCCTACTATTTTTTTCCAGGGTGTACATGTTATTTCTCCCATCATGAACTACGTTTATGTCATATTACCATGATCTACCTAGCAATAGATGAAAAACATTCATGGGAATCACATCACATAATATCTCATCTTTATATCCTCCTATTTTAAATTCAACTAAACATTGTTTAGTGGCATGTACCTGATGTCCTTTTTGTAGCCACGAAACTCTATATGGGCTTGGATGTACAACAGTCTCCAACTCCAGCTTCTCTACCATATCTGTAGATACAAGATTGTCTGTGCTACTGCTTTCCACTATGACCTTGCATACCCTATCGTTAGTTTTGCAAGCAGTCTGAAACATACTGTTTCTTTAGGCTAGATTCTATGCCTCCTTCTCTAGCTTCAAGAGAACTTTCCTCATCATCAAAGATATTCCTCCCTTAGTGTCTTCTGCTTCAACATTTCTTCCTTGAGCTTCAGAAATGTGAGTTTCACCACCATATTTCTTCTTATCCGGACACTCATAGGATTTATTTCCGATTTTTCCACAGACGAAGCATTTCACTTCACCTCCTCTTCCTCTTCCTCTTCCTCTGGCTCGAGGAAAAGTATTTCTATCAGCATACTGCCTTCCTTGTGAGCTTCCTCCTCTCTCAGGTTGAGTTTGAGGTTTCTTCCCCTCTTCTTTAGGTTTCTGATTTTTGTCTTGGGCAATTGTTTTGCCTCTGGCTTGACTTCTACCTCGACCTCTTTGACCTTGCTTCCAGCTCAACTTCTCCTCATCTTTCAAATCTATCTGATAAGCATCTTCCACATTTTGAATGGTCACCATGCTTATCTCATCTTGAATGTCATATCACAGACCATTCATATACCTGGAAACTTTTTCATCATTTCCTTCCCGATGACCTACTCTGATGTTTATCCTATAGAATTATTCAATGTACTATTTCACTAACATCATCTTTTGTCTCAAATTCTTCATCCTTAAAAACAGAGTGATTCGATAATCCCTGGGTATAAATTTGGATTTCATCTTCGCAACCATTCTATCCCAGCTTTTGATTTTCTGCTTTCCCTTCTAGCATCTGTCAGCCTGCAGTTCATCCCACCATAGTGTTGCATGCCCTTTAAGTTTGGTAACAACATGTTTGAACTTTTTATCTTCCTCGACATCCTCATAGTCAAAGTATTTTTCTAGAGCTCTAATCCAGTCTAGAAGCTCTTCAACATCTAAGTTGCCTTCACACACTGGAATGTCCATTTTTTCTCCGGCACCTATCCTTGCAACATCCCTGAATAAGCATTCATCTGTAGCATCTTCGACTGCAACTTCTTCTTCTTCGTTTCCAGCTTCATTTTCACTTTCAGCCTCGTTGATATCCCCAGCGTCGATTGTGTGCCTTTGTGTTGTCTCCATAGCATCAAGCCTGGCACATAAATTGTGCATTTCTCTTTCCACTGTTGGATCAGGCATTGGCCTATCTCTTCTTCTTAGTGGCATGGCTGAAATTGTTTTCTCTTCTCTCTCTGCTACAGAAAGCAAAGAATTTGTTCTAGGCTCTGATACCACTTGACGTAGACCCTCTGCCCTCACGCCGGAATCCACACAGGATCATTCTAAATTCTCCTTGAGCCAAAGTGGCTCCCTCGGATCCCTATTGGAACCTCATGAATCCGATCCACAGGTCCTTCATGAAAACCCACACTATGTAATTTAACACCAGGCCCGAGCCTTACGTCTCCATGCGACCACAACTGGCCTTAGCGCAAGCACCTTCACAACCTATGATTTCATGATTTGATGACCTCGACTCCTCTTTCTCCAAACCTCTCATACCCGAGATGCAATATGGGTATGGCTCCTTCCTCACTAGTGCCTCTACAAGCAACCGTCAGCTAGGTTGTAACTCTATCACCCCTCACAGCTCGCAAATTCGCGAGTTGGAGTGTTGAGCCCTCATGGTCCTCCTTTGTGAAACCCCAAAGAACGATAAGTTAGCAATGGGTTGACTCCTTCCAAGGTGACGCGTGTATGCCATGTGTCACTTAATTGTGCGTTTTCTGTGTGCTCTATGTTTGTGCCACCTGTCAACCACGTGGTCCCCACTTAACGAACGTGATGCCTATTCGCCTGAGCCCTCGGCGTCCGACACTTCGTGACTTCTGAAATCGAAAATAAACTCTTTCAACCCCTGATACGCTATACCACATGAAGGTTCTAATACAACGGTTCTCCCATGACTTGGATCCAATGGTCTAGATCTCCTTCCCTGCTCCTCACAATCTCTAGACTTCACGAAAACCAAGAATTTGGTCTCCCCTCCAAACTCACGAGCTCCGAATCTATGAAATGATCCAACGACATGGGTTGAAATGAGATCAATGACTCATCTTGAACCATGATCAACGGTTCACGTTGATTCTTGATCTTAGGGTGGTGAGTTCTTCCAACTCCTAACCACCTTACAGCTCCTCCAGATCCTACGATCCTCGCGACTTCGTGAGTTCTCCACAGAGAATTCTGACTGCCGGATTCACTTCTCAATGACTTCTGCCCAAACAACTCGGTGTTCTCCCTCCTAAACTTGAATTATATGAGATGCTTTTGATATCCACCTCCCTTTGAACACTTCAAAGGTGTTATCCCTCCTGGGATTTCACTTGCAAACTCAAGCCTCCAAAAAGAAGAGCCATGCTCGCACTCCTTGCAGAAAAATTTCAAATAACCTCTGGTTATTTGAGTCTTCGACCCTGTGCACTCTTTGCAATAGTAGTCCTTCAACTTTCCCCTTGGTTGATAAGTTCTAAAACTTCCACTAGCATGTGCACACCTTGCACGGCTCGGTGCTTCTCCTGCACTTCAGCTGGTATGAGAACGACGGTATCTCTCCTGAGATTTCTGAGACGAAACTTAGACCCTCATCAACGCACACCTTGTGGACATTCACTGCACTCCTTGCAGGAATTCTCAAGAAGAGAAATAATTGAAACTCATTCTTCTCCTCTCTTAGACTTCATACATTCACCATGAAATCATACACACAATGCAACATTGAAACAAATGCATAATAGAGAAACAAATCAACTGTAAACACACCATTCAAAAAATGTAAACAGTAAGCATCATAACACCATGAAAGTTGAGTCAAAGCTTCATATATTAACTCAAGTGCTCATGCACATGGGTTCTTCTCTACAACTCTTTGCTACAGCTCTACATCTTATCAAATCCGAATGATAATAATGTTCCTGTTTTTTTCAATGATACAAGGGTGAGGGTGTCTATATCTGTTTTCCCTCCTACACTTCTAAACTGTCTAATCTATTAGATCAAATCTACCTACTTTCATTAAAT
>ML797720.1:94299-136527 GCA_009831015.1 Picea engelmannii | reverse complement strand
GATACAAGGGTGAGGGTGTCTATATCTGTTTTCCCTCCTACACTTCTAAACTGTCTAATCTATTAGATCAAATCTACCTACTTTCATTAAATAGACTTAAATGCCTATTACATTCGACAGATGAGAGTAATTTCTCTAGATCTGTTCATATCTCCAAGACATAAATGTAAGTACGCTTCTTTTGGCTATTACATTAATGCTTCAGTTTTCAAAATTCAAAATGTTTTCATAAAAACGTGCCCTTTTTCATCTGCATGTCCTGCTATTCCTTTGGCTAGGTGCATGCTTTGGCTTTGTACAATGCTCCTGCATCACATACTCTTTTAGCCAAGGAAAATAGTCAATAGAAGAAACAATTCATAATTCATATTCATTTTCGAGGAAAAGATATGTGAAAACAAAGTTAAAGTCAACCATCTCAACTCCTCATAATTTTATTCCAAAGTTGCGAACTCCTAGCTACGAAATTGCTTGAATCAAGCTCCTCTACCTTTTCAGTAGGGACGTGTTCCTCAACAACTCCCCTTGCTATATATATATGTTGTATTATTACTTACATTTTATTTCACATTGTCTTGAATTTTTGTGTTGTATTGATTATTATATGGTTATGTATTATATATTGTTTTGTTATTGCTTATTTAATTGTTATATGACGTATTGTTATTATATGTATTTGTAACCATTGTTTTGCTAATACATAGGTATTGTTTATTGTATTGATACATATATTCTTGGTATTATATTTATTGTTAACCATTGTTTTGTTAATTTATGTTTTTTACAGTGTTATATATTGTTGCTTTATATACGTTGTTATATTAGTTTGTTGTTTTATTATTTTGTTAATTGTATATTGTTTTATCTCATGTGTATTGTTATTGTTATGTTAAATATTGGTTTATTGTTTTTTCAAATATATGTATACACATTATTACTTATTAAGTATTGACATGTCTTGATATAATTATTATATGTTTCTCTTTTGTAGTGCTATTTTTATTGGTTTATTGTTTTGTTAAATATACATACATGTTATGATATTTTTCTCTTTGTTAAGAAACACAAGTATATGTGTAGTGTTAAAAGGATTATCCTTGCGAAGCAATTTCACTCATGTACATTTAATCAAAATAATCTTGTACCAACACATACCTCTCTTTTTTGGGTGTATCATTTTTTGAGGACTAATATGTGAAGTGTGTTTCCTTTGAAGTCTTTACATTGCATTTCTTTAATTTGTTTATTTACATCATAAGCATGGATCTACTATAGGAATATCATTTAAAGTTAAATACACTAATAAGATACTTCCTTAAAGTTACATGAACATCCTTGGATGAAATATTGCAACTCAGAACTTTATAACATTAGTTGTTCCACAACCAGGTTATAAATTCCTTGGTATTGTTTTTTAGAACTTTTATTTGCCTTGATTTCTATGCATGATTTTTCTTTCTTTGAATTGCTTTCCCTAATTGGACTGTCATCGACATAGGAGAGATTAGAGATTTAATCCTACATTTCATGTGCTTTCACCTCTAAAGTTATGAACCTTGGCGTTGACACTTAATTGTAACAAAAATTATCACATATACTTTACCCGAAAAGCCTTATTCTATTTGGTTGAGGAAAATTGGGCCACCAGGAAGGGCACATCCCTTCCTTGGCCACTTAGGAGGAGGAAGGCACTCCAGTTAGATACAAAATCTTCCAATGTAAGGAGGATGCTCCATAATGATAGTATGATAGTTAGCATCATCCATGTTCTTAGAAACAACCCTTTCCAATCTAGTTGAGCAGGGAGCTCTATAATAAATGTTAGTATGTAGTCAACGTTAGTATGTTATATTGTAAAAAGTCCTCACGAGTTAGGTTTAGCAGTGTGTTGGATAATAAATTGTGAGTAGTTTAAATCCACAATAGTAATTTCCAGTGTAACAACTAATAACACTATGGAAAAAGTCTCCTTGCATTATAAAAGGAGCTCCTCTCTTAGTGAAAAGATGGATGATTATTTTCTTGTTCTAATTATTTTTCTCTATTGCATGTATGTTCTATTTTCTCTACTCTGGTCTATCTAATTTTTTCTATTCACTACATATTTTAGTTCATTGGGTGTGGTTTCATATCTAAATTGAAGATTAATTGGTATCATAGCTTCTATGTTGGAAATATTCTACTTTCAATCAAGAAGTAGATGGGAAGGACATCCACCAATTTCAAAAAACATTTTTGTGGTAGCGGGTTCTCAGAACTTAATGCTCTACTAAGATTTTTCCAATATTCCCTTCTTAGGGATTATATTGCCTCAATGGACTAGTTACACAGGGTATCAATATGCTTGATTCACAACATGCCCCTCTTAGGGTTTTCCACTACCTCAGTGTGTCAGTTCCACAGGATATTAGTGCACCCTATTCCTTGTGTTTCAATGCACCATTTCCAGTACCATCCTCTCAAGGATTTTAGGGTGCTCTCTTCATAATATTTATGAGTGTGCCTTTGGAAATCAAGCCTCTTGAATAATACTCTATGATATGTTCCCCTATTGATCCAAGTGGTGAATAAAAATCATGTCATTGTGAAAGAAGAAATCCACACAAGACTCAGCGAGATTGTTGACTCTTGGATCTACAATCTTTCCACCTACTTCAAGAGATGTATTTATATGGATGAAGACATAAAACTTCATATAGAAATACTTCAATTGTAGGGCATCATGAAAGCCTGGTGGGATACTCATCTAGAGAATGGTTCATTGGTCATTGACCTCATAGAACCTCCAACTACAACACTGACAATCATCATGTTGTGGGATGGATATTTCAAGGAACTCAGAGAACACTTATATCCCTGAGGATATCAAAAAACCTTCCTTACTAAATGGTTTTATCTCTAACAACTCTCCAATTAGTTTATGTATATCTACATCAATGCATTTTGCAAGTTGTGCATCCAACTACACATTTCATATTCAGAAGAGGTACTAATTGTTAAATTTAATTCTAGTTTGTGATTGGTTTTCCATTGTGAAGTTGATTTATTTGAAATTCCTTCGTTAGAAAACCCCTTTCTTCACGCCTTGTTCATGGAACATAAATTGGCTCCTAGAATATGCTCTCATCCAACCCAATTTGATCCTTCTACTACTATTCATTAACATACTAGGAATTCCTCTATTTCTCCTTCTTCCCCATCCACACCTAGAAATGTACCCTAGTGTACCTTTAATAAGATCAAATCACATGCATCTGCAAACTATTTGGAACTTAACAAGAATCACACCAACAAGACTCTATTTGTAGATGTCACTCATCAAGATTCCCCTGACCATCCTGAAGTAGTCTCCCTTGAAAATATTACAGAAGATGACCCCTCTCTAATCCTAATGACCACTAATGAACCCAACATATCTAATGTATGTATGTTTACACATAATTGTCATATTAAGCATGATTTGGATACTCTCATATTTGACAATGGAAGCCAAAAGAACCTTGTGACCCATAACATTTTCTAATGCCTTAACCTTCCCACCACTCTACACCCAACACCATATCATCCTAGTTGGGTACAAAAGGAAGGCCCTCGCCTCATTGTATGCCAGTGTTGTGTGGTGACCTTTGTTATTAGCCCTTCCTGGGATACTTTGTTGTGTGATATCTCTCCTCTTGATTGTGTCAATTTGTTACTTGTCCTTCCCTACCAATAAGCCCGATATGTTTCTTGTCATAATAAATATCATCAATATCACTTGCAACATGAGGGGAACATCTATGTGATTAATTATTTTCTTAAATCCACCAAACCTATTACTGAAAAAGAATCCCTTAATCAAGTAATTATGAACCAATGAATCTCTTTGTGCTTAGTTTTCCCCATTAATCCACACAACCAAAAAAACCTTGTACCTTTTTCCATGGATCCCCTTCTCCAAGAATTAGCAGATGTATTTTCTCAACTCAAGAGACTTCCCCCATTTCAGTGTTTGGAGAACACACTTGATTTAATTCTTGGCTCTTATTTTCCTAACACCCCATCCTATCACATCGCTCGTCGAGGGGTTGTTGATATAGAATGCCCATTGGTCAAATTTTGAGCACATACCATACTCCACCTTCATTGTCACCTGATGCATCCCCCACCTTTATTGTCCCAAACAAGGATGATTTAGAATGTTTCCTAGTGAACAACTATTGTTTTCTTAAAAACGATGTTGTTAAAGATTGCTACCCCTACCTTGGATGGAGGATTTACTGGACCACTTACAAGAGGATTATTCCTTCACACATATGAATTTGACAGTTGGCTACCATCAAGTTCACATGAATGAAACAAGTCATTTGGGTAAGTGGATGGTCATTTACCTTGATGGTATATCAATATTCAATAATTCTTGGGTAGAGAATATTCAACACATCTGAAACATAATTGAGCTACTGCAAGAACATACACTTCATGTGAAGAAATCCTATTTTGTACACACATTATTTTTTCATTCGGGACTAATACTGGACACGATAAGGGGTCAATCATATCCATCTTAGGTACAGGTTTTGGCACAATGGCCAGCGCACTCCAATTCCCATGACCTCAAGAGTATTTTTGGAAAGATGGAGCACCACTTCGCTCAGCTTCATACCACATTATGCTCTACACATTCCCTCCATTTTCCAGATAGGAATCATCCCTTTGATATTGAGAAGGATGCATTTCATTTTTCCATTAGGGTTGTACTTAAACATTAAGGTCATATGATGTCCTAACATTCAGAAACTCTTTCTCCTAAATCTGCACATCATAAACAAGAACAATTGTCATCTCAATGTTTTATTTGCATGTTGGATCAGTTCCATACTTAGTAAAAAACATCCTTACAAGCATCCCAATACCCTATGAACTAGAGGCATGATCAACAGTGCGCACCATTGTTCTTTATCCAGAGAGATCATGTGGGGATTTTTATGGAAAAGTACCAATTCAAATGCCAACATCATACACTCCACCCACTGCGTTATGGCCCATACACTAATATATAATGCATAGGAAAGAATGAATATTGCTTGGACTTTCCTTCCTCACTCAACTCAACGATGTGTTTATTGTGAACAACCCCAAGATGTTTGATCCAACTCTCTTTCAAGATGAAAAAAAGTTCATCATATAGTGGATAATATGACATATTATTATCCTCCTCTACTCGTGGATAAAATTCATGACTTCAATATAAGGACCACTCTCCAAGAACAATAATTTTCATATCTATTGGGTAAAAAAGAATAGACTCCAACGCAGGCTAAATAGATGTCTACATAGACATTATAAAACATGTTTCCTCATTTGTTGGTGGAAAAAATGAGACTACCAGATCTAAACAAGGAGGAATTGGGCCACCATGAAGGGAACATCCCTTCCTTGGCCACTTTGTAGAAGGAAGGTGTGCCAACTCACTACAAACATTTTTAGTTAGGCACTCTAGTTCTCTAAAAAATATTCCAATGTAAGGAGGATGCTCCATAATGTTATTATGTTAGTTAATGTTGACCATATATTTAGAAACAACCCTCACCAGTCCGATTGAGCAAGGAGATTCATAATAAATGTTAGTATGTAGTCAAATTTGGTCAATTATATTGTAAAAATCCCTCGCAAATCCAGTTGAGTAGGGCGCTTCATAATAAATTGTTAGTAGTTTAAATCTGTAGTATCAATTTCCACTTTAATAGTTAATAACGTTGAGAAAAAAGTCGACTTGCATAATAAATGGAACCCTCTCTTATTGAATAGATGGATGTTTATTTTCATGTCCTAATTATTCTTATTTATTTCATGTATGTAATGTTTTCTCTACTCTTCTCTATCTAATTGTTCTTCTTTACTATGTATTTTAGTTCACTAGTTGTGTTTTTAGACTTGAATTGCAGATCAAAAATCCACAAAAGAATACACATATTAATAATTACGAATATATTTCTACAATATTTCAATTTTTCTATTAATAATATTTAATCAATAGGATATGTATGTTGTTGATTAAGGTTGGTTTTCACTTATGTCAACCCTTGAAGAAAGCCTGGTAGAAAAAAGGTTTGGCGAATGGACCCAAGTTTGTTTGATGTAAAGATGAATCATTATTGTCTTGTCATGGTTGATAATAAGTATAAATGGATGAAATCCAAAGTGGTCCCCTTATGGTGAAAGCCCTCACGGGAAGACGCTTTGCGTATTGAGTTATCCTGGAAGTATGGTTAGAGAACCCATGCTTAATTGTGGAATAATGAGATGAAAGTCAGTGAATTTGTCAGTGAAACTATCCTATATGGATAGTTCTTTTCATGCCATTTCCGGTGGTTTTGGAACGTCACATAAATCCTCGCGGTTAGAGACTTATGGCCATGAGAAGTTGGAGAACCCGGGTTTGGGTAATGGACCCAAGGTTGCTTGATGGGTAATGGTATGATTTTTGATATATTTGTAGGTAATACTATTCTATATGGATAGTACATGTCATTCCATTTCTGGTGGTATTTGGAACGTTACATAACTCCTCAGGGTTTTTTAGTTATGGCCTTATGAAGTTGAAGGACCCTCATATGCAATCTAGAAGCCCCAAAAGGTCAAAGTAGTCAAAGTGGTTTAAGATATTTTAGAAGGTAAATAATAAAGTGAAGGGATGAGTTTACTATAATTCAAAGTGAATACAAAATAAATTATTTAAATAATAAATTTAATGGAGAATTTAGAAGTGGATTAACCCTAAAATAAGGAAAGTGGGCAAAGTGACCTAGAAGATGTTTTTAAGGAAGCTACTTGGAGAGTATAAATAAGAGTCAAGACTCTCTCATTTAAATTTACACTTGATAATATTGAATATATATAGGTGTATGAGGTAATCAAAGGATATATAAGCCGAATTTCAGAGGGAAGGTGAAGAAAAGAAGGTTGGAATTCAAGGGAGGATAAATTCATTTGATGATGCTTTCTAAGGTATGTTATTTATAGGTCATCTCACCATTTTCACAATAAATTTTTTTCTAGAATGATTCAGACTGTGAAATTGATATTCCATTGAGGAAGCATATCCAATTATCTGTGGTAAAAAATTCATCTTGTGGGTCGTTTTATTTTTGGAGTTACACTAGGTGGAAAATAGGGTTTATGGCTAGTCCTGAAACTAGTCTAAAACATGTGTTTCGGGTAAAAACGTCATAACTTCTTCAGAATAGATCCAAATTCTATAAGAAAACATGTGTTGGTTATAGTACAGTTTGTAGTATGCTATGTAAAATTTTCATATCCATTCAACAAAAATTTCGTGTGGGTCATGCTCTACAAGGTCGATCTCTAGAATAAGCTAGAATTCAACAAGGTATGCCATTTTTTCTATAACTCCTTTTCTGAGAGGTTCCAAGTAGTGACACATAGAGAATTGCATAAAACACACTGAAGAACATTTTGTATCATTTTTAGATCTTTATTCATTACAGGTACATGGTTATGATTATTTCAAGTTAGGGTTGTTGACTAATCCAAAACTAGTCATGTGAGACTAAAGAAAAGTTTGATGAAAATGCTAGTCTCTTATTGTTAAAGATAAGGAAGGTTTGCAGGTATGTGACCATATACACCAGGTATATCACAAAGTTACAAATCATATTTGTATTATGAAATTGATGAGGGATTTTGGTTGAGGTACAAGTTGGGTACATGGTTGAGACAAGTAGTTGATGTGTTGGCACATACATGAGGTCTATAGTTGATGATGTTGGTACATATTGATGAGTCATAGTTGATGAGTAGTTGACACACGATTGGTAGATACTTGGTACATTGTTGGTTGCACTTGTTTATGGTACAAGTTGATTACAGGTTGTCTGGTACAGGTTGGTGCATGGTTGTTGCACGTGTTTATGGTACAGGTTGATGCATGGTTGATGCATGGTTCATGTTTATTGGTACATGTTTACAATGGTATATCTCACATTGATAGTGGGACAGGGGTTTCATCATTCTACTTCTACTTCAAGGAATTTGGACGGGGCAAGGACAGGTGGTTGTAGCCAACTTTTGGTTGCAGCCAGAGAACATAGGGGGTTGTAGCCTCCTTCTAGTTGTAGACATAGAATTTGGGAGTTGGAGATTCCCTCAGGTTGTACCTTGAGAAACTAGGGGCTTAAGGCCCACCCAAATAGAGCCTTATAAAACATAAGTTTAAAACATAAAAATGATATAATAATTTATATTATGTTCTCTATTCATCATAATAACAACTCACTATTCAACATAATTTAAAAATTAGCAACATGATGATGAATAACATATTCAACATAAATAATATAAAAAAAAATGAACAACATAAAAATAATGATCACAACATAATAATGATGATAAATACCTCAAACTGATGTTGTTATGAAACTCTGCCCAAGCTGAAGCTCTTCCCAAAACTGACTAACCTCCCAGCTAGCTAGGAACAACCTATTCGACTCCCTAGTCCTAGGATTCCTTACGGTTTTCTGGCCCCCAAGCCCAAAATTCCCAGCAATAGGTGCCCCCTGTGAAATTCCTCAAGCAATCTCCTCAAGTAAAACTAGTACTCCAGATGCAGTCCAAAACTAATACAGAACCCCCCCAAAACTCAGTTCCCAAACTGCCTCCTCTAATATGAAAATATTACTCCTACCAAAAAAAGCTCCCTCTCCCAAGTGCTTTTTCCTTGACTTATCTCCATTACCTTCCATTATCCACTGCCTTATCCCCCCATTAAACCTCAACCACCTTATCCCCCCTTCCATAAATGGGTCCATCTACCGATACAATTGTATTATTAACTAAGTATTCATAATAAAAATTAATAATTCATTAAATTAATATTAATTAAACAACTGTTTAATCATGATAATTAATTAATTAATTAATTAAACTAATATTCATTAAACAAATATTTAATCATGATAATTAATTAATTAGTTAGGGTTTTTACATACACCCACCCTTCAGGAAACTTCATCCCAAAGTTAAAGTAATTTATGATACAAGGGAAATGACACATGGTTCACACATTCATATCCAATAACCAACATTATCAGTAAGTAAGCCAAGAAAACTCATACATACTAGTGTACATGTGCAAGAAATTCATGTGTAGCTAGCACATACAAGTCTCGTGCGTGTACTAATAACAATAACTATCACCTCTATAGTAATTTCCATATGCATCTAATCCAATCAACAAGACTATTCATTTTATAAAAGATAATAAACCAATCAAATGTTTGTGAAATCCCTTAATTACAATAATCTAGCTCCACAATGTTTATTTGGAAAATTGTAGTTTAGTTAAGTAATTATGAATATACATCTATACACATTTTCTTTTCAGAAGGAAAAACAATAAATTCCACCATAAGGCAAATCTCCATACACTCTCAACTATTTCTATTCATCCTTCCTCCCTAACTTACTTTCATCTTCCATTCCTATCCTTCCTCTTTTGGACTATCTTGGAGCGTCAACTATATTTACCTAAATCCAAATAGAACCCATAAGAGGAAGTGTCACTATATTAACCAAGCTTCCCCAATAGGCAACTGACAGTCAACATCACATGTCTAGGGGAGCGTGAGCTAACATCGTCCTCCCATGACTCCAGGTTTTAGAGGATACACGATGGGAAATGTCTCCACCCCTCCTAACAGGACTAGGGTCCACACCCTACAATGGAGTATACAGTGGCACCATGTTGCTGGGAATTTTGTCATTGTTTATTCAGGTTTTAGGCAGTCTCACCACCTGAAATCCTACATTGGTCCACATATCATAGAAATGGATTCAAACAAATATAATTTCACATACAAATATTCATACCATATTGTTTCTCGGTCAGTGGTCATGACTTCCACTTTCATTACCATTAACCCTTGGCTATTTCATCACCCAATGACCTGCAGATTAGTCTATAACACAAACTCATACATATATATGCATCATCCTCATGTAAATTCATACAACCATAATCTCAATTCGGTATCCATGTACCAACACCTTTAATATCAAAATTTCTAAGTTATAAATAGATCTCATAATATCCCCATAATTCAATTAACGTTACTCGTTCATAAAATTTTCATTTACATAATAGATTGCATTATATCCACCATCATTCACATAATGTTAAAATTCATAGATTTCACATTCACATATTAGATTGCACCATATCCATCATCATTCAAGTAACATTTAAACTATTATAGAATTTCCATTCACATAGTAGGTCTCATCATATATATCATCATTCAAATAACATTTAAACATTCATAGAATTTACATTTACATAGTAGAACACATCATATCCATCATCATTCAAGTAACGTTTTAAAAATTCATAAAGGTTCATTTGTCTTAAAAGTTCAAGTGTAGCACTAATAGTTTCACTGTGAATAGAAAATAAAGGTGATTAGGCCTCATGTAATCCTAGTTGTCTAAGTCAAAAGGTGGTGTTACATACACCCAACCTTCGAGAAACATATTCTCGAGGTGCTAAAAAAAGTGAGGGATAATCTCATCGTAATGTCTCGGCATCCTCCCAAGTAGAAAATCTTGGGCTATACTTGTCCCACTGGACCTTAACTTGGTCTACCAAACGGTTCCTGAGCTGTTAGACTCTACGGTCCAATATGTGTAATGGTTCTACCGTGAGGTTTCCCACGTCTGATACCTGCAATTCCTTACAATTTAGTTTATTTGATTGATCAACAAAATAATGACGTAGAACATATACATGAAAAACATTATGAGTTTTATGCAAGTCGGGTGGAAGTACGAGACGATAGGAAATGGGTCCAATTTTCTCTTGGATTTTGAACGGCCCTATAAATCAAGGTGACAACTTTGTCCCCTTCCCGAACCAAATGGTACTCTTATTAGGCCTGATACAAATGAAAACCTGATCTCCCACTTTATAACTTCAGTCATTCCTGTGTGCATCCTCATAACTTTTATGTCTATCTTGTGCTTCCTTTAGTCTCTGCCTAATCTGAATCACCTATTCCTCCATCTATTGAATAAATTTTGGCCCAACTGTTACTCAGTCTTCTAATCTTTCCCAACTCAATGGTGTTCTGCATGGACCTCCATACAAAGCTTCATAGGGTGGCATTCCGATGGAGCTATGAAAATTGTTATTGTAGGCGAACTCTACCAAAGGTAGGTACTTCTCCCAATGGGTTTGATTATCCATAACATACATCCTAAGAATGTCTTCCATAACCTGATTTACTCTCTTGGTTTTCCCATCTGTTTCTGGATGATAAGCTGTTCTTAAGTTCAACTGAGTCCCCAATCTTGACTACAAACTTGTCCAAAACCTAGAAGTGAATTTGGAGTCCCTATCTAAAATCATCTTCTTGGGTATCCAATGCAAACAAATGACCTCACTTACAAACACGCATGCCACATCAGTGACATCGTAAGTTTCTCTAACTAGAATAAAATCATCACTCTTGGTAAACCTATCAACTATCACAAGGATTTCATTGTTTCTATGAGATGTGAGTGGAAACCCCACAAAAAAATCCATAGAAATGACTTCCTACTTGGACATAGGAACATCATGTGGTTGTAGGAGACCTGCCAGCTAATGGTGGTCGCCTTTCACTTGTTGACACTCTAGGAACTTGGCAATGAAATGGACTACATCACACTTCATTCCTACCCAAAAGAAGATATTCTTCATGTCTGCGTACATTTTATTCAC
Source organism: Picea engelmannii (assembly GCA_009831015.1). Lineage (NCBI taxonomy): Eukaryota > Viridiplantae > Streptophyta > Pinopsida > Pinales > Pinaceae > Picea > Picea engelmannii. The sequence continues at coordinate 124,769 of ML797720.1, read as the reverse complement.
ACCCGGATGTGCACAATAAAGTGCTCGATGGGATTCCTTCAGTATGATGCTTCGAATATCCCCACCTTCGGGGATGTACATCCTTCCTTGGTATCTTAATAGCCCATCTTATTGTAGGCTATATCCTTCATACTTTGGATCTAATTGCCTCCCACTCTGGAGGTTTGAAGTAACCTTTAAATACCAACTATCTCCAAGGAGTTGCATCAACACATGTTCCCAAAGATTGAATTTTAAGGGTACCCAGGAGAAGACTCGTGGTCTCCTACTCAAGGCATCCACGACCACATTTTGTTTTCCCTTAATGTATGAAATAACAAAATCATACTCACTCATAAACTCACTCCATCGCCTCTGTGTGGCATTAATATCCCTTTGAGTGAACAAATGTTTTAAACTTTCATGGTCCATTTTGAGCTCAAAGCTTCTCCCCACTAGATACTGCCTCCAGAGTTTCAGAGCTAGCATTATAGCTTCCAACTCTAAATCATGAGTAGTGTAAAGCTCCTCATGTTTCTTGAACTTCCTTGACACATAAGCTATCACTCCTCCATCCTGAATTAGCACCGCCCCCAACCCTTGCTTTGAGGCATCCATGCAGACTATGAAGTCCTTTTCCATATTCGACACTCATATAATTGGTGCACTAGTTAGTAGACTCTTAAGCTCTATGAATGTACTATAACATTCTTCTATCCATTCATACCTGACCCCCTTGCGTAGCAAAGTGGTGATGGGTTTCGCTATTTTAGAGAACCCTTCCACAAATCTTCGATAATAACCTGCTATCCCCATGAAACTTCTTACCTCATGACCATTATTCGGAACTGGCCATTCCATAATGGCCTTTACCTTTTATAGGTCCACAAAGATTCCTTCGTTGGAAATGATATGACCTAAAAAGTGAATTTCTTTATGGAAGAAGTAACACTTTGACAACTTCCCATACAATTTTTTCTCTCTAAGGCAGGAAAACACCACTCACAAGTGTTCCTTATGCTCTCTTTCATTCTTGGAATAGATGATGATGTCATCTAGAAAGACTTGTACAAAACGGTCTAAGTAATTCTGGAATACACAATTCATGAGGCTCATGAATACTATTGGCACATTGGTCAATCTGAAAGGTACTACAATGAACTTGTAATTCCCAGACCGAGTTCGAAAGGAGTTTTTAGGAATATCGCCCTCCTTAATCCTTCATTGGTGATACCCTGATCGCAAATCAATTTTTGAGAATACTGCTACTCCTTTCATTTGATCAAAGGTATCATCTATTCATGGTATAGGGTACCTATTTTTCACTGTAGCATGGTTCAAGTCCCTGTAATCTATACATAGTCATCAGGAACCATCCTTTTTCTTCACAAATATTACTGGTGCACCCCAAGGTGAGACATTGGGCCTTATTATCCCTAATTCAAGTAGCTCTTTCAACTACATCTGCAAATCACAAAGTTCTGGCACTGTCATCCTATACAGAATCTTGGAAATTGGTTTTTCACTAGGTTTTATCTCAATAGTAAAATCAAGCTCCCTCTCAGGAGGTAACCCTGGAAACTCGTTCGAAAAAACATCCTTAAACTCTGAAAATACTGGGTATTGATCTAAGGAGGGTCCTTTCCTTTCATTCACTTCTTCTACTACATATAGTCTACACCCATGCCTCATGCACCACTTAACCTTCATAGTTGAGATAAAGCATACAGACACATTTCTCCGTACACCATGGATCTCTACTGGCCTTCCTTCATCGTCAACACAAAGAATCATTTTTTCAAAACAATCTACCATAGCTTGATGGGATTCTAACCAATCCATTCCAATGATTAGGTCATACGTCCTGAGGGCAGTGACATATACCTTCAACCTGGCAGTACACACTCCCAGGTCTATAAGGAAATTTTCAAAGCTAGGTCCTACCACTTTTTTACACATGAAGCCATCTCGACTTGTTTAAAGTCATCATGCTCGTAAGCTGCCAACCCACTCTTTTTTAATGCATATGGTGAAATGAAACTATCTGTAGCACCAGAATAAACTAAAATTTTAACATTGATATTATTTAGCATACCTGGCGAATCCACCACCGCGGATTGATGTTCTTCCTGGCAATTATTAACTATTGCATAAATCTGGTGGCTGCTACTTGCTCTTTCCATCGGGGCCTTTCCTTCTCTATGCACAAATCCTTCGTGCAACTCTGGGAAGTCACATTGGTAATGGGGTCCTCTACATACCCAACATGTAATATGATATTGAACCTGTGCACTACTCTGTGATGGTCTCTTAAATGAGTTCCTTCCCCTGGAACACCTTCCCCTACTAGCTTCTCCCTGAGATGGTCGTGGACCTGCCTGCGTCGTTGGTGATGAACGAGATGTTGCACTTGTTGCCATTGAAATACTTGTGGAAATTGTCCTTGGTGTGACTCTATTACCATAAGGAGGTGGCCTAGATCTCGCTCCCCTAGAGAAGGTCCTATGGGCCTTCCCCGCGAATTCAGGATGATGCAGAAAGGTCGATCTCATACCTCCATTCAATTTCATGTGTTCCTCTACATAACGTTCATTTTCAACTTCTTCTGCTACTGAAGATAGTTTCCACATTTGTACCATGTCCCTTATATTAGGTTTTAACCCATAGACAAAGCGTTGTACCTGTCATTGATCATTATCCATGTACGAAACATATTTTACCAATTCCATGAAATTGATCTCATACCCTTCCATGGTCATGTTTCCCTATACTAGAGCATGAAATTCTCCCACCTGTTGTTCCTCATAGTAAGATGGTATATATTTCCATCGAAACCTTTCCTCAAAAAGGTAAGGTCCAACTGCCTATCTAGGTTTCCCCACCAATTCAAGGCACTCTCCCTTAACTGAAAGATTGATATTTTATCCTTTGATGTGGAAGCATAATCTCTTAAGGAGAAACATCATGTCATTCCTTCCACCCATGCCTCTACATGCTCACCGACATGACCCTTGGCAAACTCTGGAAGTTTGATCTTCTGCATTTCTCTAGTGATGTACTTGGGTGGAGGCCCTCCCCCTGAATCCCTCGACACTTCAGGGTTACCCTCTCCAGATTGTGGGGGCTCCATTTCGATCCCTGTTGGCTGAGGCCCCTTTAAAGTCTCATTAATTTCCTCCAAAGAGTGCAGAATGAGAGATAATTTGGGCGATGGTGGTGGCGGTTTTGGCGATCCTTGCGACGATGGCCCTCTGCCTTGATTTCATTTAGTCCTAACCATCCTTTATAATTTAATCTGCATCAAACCAAATGTTTTTTAGGGAATATTCTAAGACAATTCACATTCACACAAATTATACTTGAAAACATGGGGTTAGGCAAAAAAAAAATTTTTTACTTGTCTGTAAACAAACGTTACTCTCTTTACGGTAAGTGGCTAGGTCAGGGTCTAAATCCTCTAAGATCGATGTCTTCACCTAAGAAAACCAAGGACTCTCTCGCCTGGTAGCTACGCTAGCACTATACCACACTTGTCAATTTCCCTATCTTACCTTCTTAGCGCGCATGAAGCCCCCTCCCCTGTGTCATGGTTTAAGTCCTTAAACTTTTCATTTAAAACTAATTAATGTGTTTTTTAACATAATTTATCATTAACATTAATTACTCACTTAATTAATTAATCATTCCAATTTATTAGTCACTAATTAATTAATCACTTTAAGTAGTTTTAAATTTAAAACATTTAAAATTAAAAATAGTAAAATTTAAACTATGAATTAAAACATAAATTTAGATATAATTTAAACATAAATTTAAACATAAACATAAAACATGTGATACCAAAATTTAAAACATTTAAAATATAAACTATTAATTAAAACATAAACTATTAATTAAAATTTAAACTAGTAAAACTTAAACCTATAAAAATTTAACGTCGGGCAGTGGGTCCTCGCATGAGGCTCATGTCCCCCTCTCCCCCGTTCTCATCCCCCAAAACCCTACATGCATTCTCCTAGGCTATCCATCCCCAAACCCTACACACATTCTTCTAGGCTCTCCATCTGCAAACCCTACACACATTCTCCCACTCTGCAAATGCAATCGGGCCTCTCTCACTCTACAACTACGGTGGGGTTACAGAAATGTCTTGCGACTCCTCCCCTGATGGATTTGGAACTTAGAGATTAGTATTGGCTTAACTTGTGATGTTGCATGTTGTGTTTGGTGCAGGTGCGCTTGGTTTTCAACGCTGTGGATTTGGAGATTGGGCTTGCGCAGTGCAATGAAGCACCGATTGTGGGCTCCTCCTCCATTGAATGAGATATTTGGGTGCTTTGTCTCGACGCATAGAGAGCCTTATGCCCCCGTGAGCTCCACCTCTATGTGGTTTGGTTTGGCGCTAGTAACTTTTTCGATGGGCCTCTAACTTGTTGTTTTGTGGCTTGGCACTTCTATGCTTTGCTTCTGAATTGAGGCCTCATTGCTTGTTTTCGACTTTGGTGCATCCTGTTGTTGTTGGGTGCTTAGTTTACATGGTTGTGCATGCTCAACAAATTTCAGATATGATTTTGCAGCTTCATTACCTTTGGATGATGCCTCTACAAGTTGGGGTCACTTTATCAATCCTGTTTGAGGTTTCAGGCATTTCTATGTTGTTTGGTTTTGTTTGCATGGCTTTTGTTGGACAAGCGAGTGACAGTCACGTAGTCCTTTGGCTGTGTGGGCTTGGTTTTTAAACACACTAGGCATGGAATGGTAGGCTAGGAACATGGTACTTGGTATTGGCTTGACTTTGTGTGGTTCGTCTCCCTCCTATGGGCACTCGGTTGTGCAATTATGCCCTCATGAGATCCTTCCTTGGTGGCTTGATGCATGCCACTTGGTTTTTGGCAGATCTTTGTGTGTCGACAAAGGTTCGAATTGTACAGAGGTACCCCTCCATAAAGTAAGAAAGTTCGACGACCCAGATTTTCCAAATTTCTTTAAGGATTTTGCAGAGAAATATTTGGTGTTTATATTTATATCGCATACTCCATGTTGGAAAGGTCTTCAAGATTTTCGAGGATTTTCCAAGATTGCATAGTCCAGATGCCAAACTGTAGAATCCAAATTCCAAAAGGATTCAAGATACATTGTATACTCTGTGTTGTAAATGCTTTTAACATTTTTTTTTTTATCTTTCGAAAAGTGTTGAGATCAAGGATTCAAGATTTTGGTAGATTTTCCAAATTAATCTTCATGTTGGAAACTGCATAATCTAGATTTTAGATTCATTCTTAGTGTTCAGATTACATAATTTGAATGTCATAAAAGGTAGTCTTAGTGATTTGAAATTGTATTCACATAGTCTCAATTATGAGAAAATATTTTCCAGACTGAATAATCTATTCCAATTATTGTAAAAAATTTTGTTTTCCAGATTGAATAATCTAGGTGTCTAGACTACATAGATTTTCCAAAGAAATGCTAAAGTGTTAATATTGGGATGAGATCTAGAATGGTATTGGGCTTGGTTTGGTGCTTGTGCCTTTTTCTTGATGTTAACAACTGTTCCAGTTTTCTACTACGAAGCTCGACAGGAATATATTTGGTGATTTTATTACTCTATTTACCATATTGTTTGTCCTTTCACTTTTTATTACTTATTCCTTCTCCATTTCCTTTATATTTCATTGTTGTTTTTTTTTGTTTTTTTTGTTCATTATAAAAAAATATATCACTTTGTATAGATGAGGCTTATTACATGTTTGAATCTTTTACAAGTGAGGCTTCTTATAGGTTTGAAGATTTTATAGGTGAGGCTTCTTACAAGTTTGAAGGTGAACGGACCCCCTTCAAACTTACAACAGTTTCTAAGGTTTTCTAGGTTATTGTTGGAACAACAATCCTAAACTTTCTTTCTTACAAGTGGGTAGGTGGGTAGGGTATGGTACAAGTTTTTAAACTTGGCTCTGATACCATGTGTAAGGCCTTCCCAGACAAAGCCTTATAAAACATAAGTTTAAAACATAAAAATGATATAATAATTTCTATTGTGTTCTCTATTCAACATAATAACATATTCATCATAAATAATATAAAAAAGAAAAAAAACATAACAATAATGATCACAACATGTAATTAGCAAGTTATAAAACATGCACAACAAAAAAACAGTCGGTCGGGAGAAGGCGAATGACTGAGGAAACCCTAATCCTTAAGTTGCAGGCAACAGACGCTCACAGCCAAAGCTCCCGCGCGGCGTGTGCCCTGTAGAAAAACCCAGGCCCGGCCCTACTGATGCATCACAATGGGAATGGAGGGGGGGGGGTAACCCCCCTCATACAGCAATATTGTTGCCAACGACCGCTCCAGCAATCGCGTGAAGCGACCAGCTTTCGAGCCACCCCTTCAAGTACGCGAACAACTCCTGGCAAGAGAACACGGCCTCAGGAAGGAAATGGACATGGAAGTTGAAGCTGGAAACTCCCAAGAAAATCCACACCGAGGATGGGAACCAAGTAAATGCATACCCCAACTAGAAAAAGCACCAAGATATGTTATTAGCTCCACCAGGGTAGGAGAACACACAGAGTTTATGAAAGAACATTCCCTCATAGGAAAGTTCCTGGGGCTCTGGCCCTCAGAATGGGATCTTCATAAATGGATCAAACACTGGTGGAACCCCAAAGGGGATTACGATGTACAGCTCAGCTCCAAGGGCTTTTTTACAATCATCCTGTACAACCTAGAGGAAAAAGATAGGATATTCGAAAATGGGCCATACTTCTTCAACTCAGCTAGGATTTTCCTACGTTTTTGGACTGAGAGATTCAGACCTAACAAAGAATACTTCACCATGGCCCTAGTGTGTATCCTCTTATACTCTCTACCGCAAGAGTTCTGGTTGGAGGATATTCTAATGGGCATAGGAAATACCCTAGGGCAATATGTAAGAGCATCAGAGGCCACCAGGAAAAGAAAATACACCTCCTACGCCAGGATCTGTGTCTATATGAACATCTCCAAAGCACTTCCCGGATCAGTAACTCTGGAATACCAAGACGAGGACTGGCAGCAAACACTGGACTATGAGCACATTCCCTTTCGTTGCAGGAGATGCCACGAGCATGGGCACCTCTACAGGGACTTCCCCCTCATCAGCACAGTCGCCAAGGCAAGCGAGCGAACAAAAAAGGATGGTTTCACCACGGTGGCGCCAAAGAAGAGAAACCCACCAAGGAGGTAAATCCCAGGGCAAAAGCAAAATATCACAACAAGGAACTCCTATGAGATCCTAAATCACCTGCCAGAGGAGGAGGAAATCCAAGATCCACATAAAAATCCACAGCAAGCACTGGAAAATACATCAACTCCAACCCCCCCGCCCCAAAGCTAGGAAGCACACATGGAGGATCAGGGAGAGGGAGATGGGGACACCCCAAAGCAGCTGGACGAAAGAGATCTCGCGGACATAGACCTGGAAAAGCTAGAAGAGGCCCTGAACCAAAAAGACCTGCAAACCCTTCCTGAAGAACAATTGTGCAAGGTGCACAAAGTTTTTCTCAACTCCTCCGTGGGATCCACAGCACGACTAGGCATATCCACGGATTCGCACTCTGGATCGAAGAAGATCTTTCGAGAAAACAAGAGAAGAGGCCGCAAAACAGTGTAACAACTGATCAAGGAAGCAGGCAACCTCATGATAAACTCTGGACAGATCCACAAGATCTCGGAGGTTTATCTCCAAACCTCAACACCAACCCAATGATGAAAATCCTCACCTGGAACATAAGAGGACTTAATGGTAGGTCCAAACAAAGGACCCTCCGAGAATGTATAAAATCTGAGAATCCAGATATGCTCTTATTACAGGAAACCAAATGTGCAGGAGCAGAAGCTGAAACCATCTTTCAGAAAATCTGGCGAGATTGTAACTTCATATCAACAGACTCTGCAGGCGCCTCAGGAGGGTTGGCCATCCTCTGGAACCTCGCCAGCATCAGCATCCACAATCCTTTTTCAACATTGGGTACGATAATGACGCACTTCAATATTAGTGGCTCAAACGAGGAGGGAGACATCACGAATGTTTATGGCCCCCATAGTCAGCAAGATAAAGACAAACTCATGCAGAGGCTGGAACTCATCAAAACCCTGGTGACCACACGCAACTGGATCTTAGGAGGAGACTTCAACATGATCCTTTCACTAGAGGAAAAGACAGGAGGCACCAAAAATCTGGAGCAATACAGTGGTAAGTTCAAAACTCTCATTGATCATCTTATGTTAGTAGATATAGAAAATAGAAGTGGCACCTTCACGTGGTTGAATCGTAGATCGGGCGCTCATCACATAACCTGCCGACTGGACCACTTCCTAGTCTCAGAGGCACTAATGGAGTCAGGCTCCCAGCTGGAAAGCCTCATCCTACCAAGAGTTGGCTCAGACCACTGGCCGTTGGTCCTTCACATGAATATCGAAACCGCACCCAAATTCGAGCCCTTCCGCTTTGAGAAATTCTGGCTCCTTCATCCATACTTCCAACACCTAGCCAAGGACTAGTGGGCATAGGCTAAAATAGCTCATGGTTCAAGCATGTACAGATTTCAGCAGAGACTCAAGAACTTCAAGTTGTTTCTGAAGCAATGGAACAAGAACTGTTTCGGAGACATTTTCCACAGCATTCAAGACATAGAAAGCCAGTTAGAGGCGATTCAGAAAACCTTCATCGTTGGGGCCAGAACTGATGACCTAATGAAAGAGGAAGATATTCTCCAAGGGAAACTATAAGAAAGAAGAAACCAGGAGGAGATTCTATGGAAACAAAAGTCTCGAGTACAATGGCTCAAGGAAGGGGAGCGGAACACCAAATTCTTTCACAGGACAGTGATGCACCGACGACATGTCAACAAGATCACTCACTTAGAAAATGGACAAGGTGATATAATCAGAGAACACTCCAAAATAGAAACAAAGCTAATCAACTTCTATCGGGACCTCCTAATGGAAACCCATGAGGATAGAACCGAATCCATACAAAGAGTCACAAGACACATCTCGACTTTAGTAACCTCGGAGCAAAATGCCGCCCTCACTAGGCCCATCACCCAGGAGGAAGTGGATCAGGAGGTAAAGGACATGCCCCTAGGTAAGGCCCCAGGATCGGATGGGTTCACCACAGACTTCTTCCATCATTGCTGGGATCTGATAAAAGGAGACGTTTGGGAAGTGGTCGAGGAATCGAGAGCTTCGAGCGTGGTTCTTCCTGCTCTAAATGTGACCTTCCTCACTCTCATTCCAAAAGAAGAGTGAGTCACCAATCCCAAGCACTTCAGACCCATAGCCCTCTGCAACGTCATCCACAAAATCATCACGAAGGTTATAGCCAACAGACTGAAACCCATCCTGACGCACGTCATCTCCAAAGAACAGGTCGGGTATGTAGAAGGAAAGAAAATTATGGACAATGTCATTGTGGCACATGAAGTCATCCACTCTCTTGAAACCTCCAAAACCCCAGGTATGTTAATAAAACTGGACCTCTCTAAATCTTTTGATAGAGCCAATTGGAAATATCTCAAATCCATCCTTGACTCCTTTGGCTTCGATCAAGGATGGGTGAAGTGGATCCTCAATCTTGTCTCCTCCACCTTCTTCTCCATCTTGGTCAATGGAGTTCCTTCCAGGCCCTTCTCACCTTCTCGTGGCATCCGTCAGGGAGATCCCCTCTCACCCTTCCTGTTCGTGCTCATGGTGGAAGGCATGGGCAGATCCATCACGGCGGCACTCTCAGATGGCTCCCTCAAAGGACTACCTCTCCAAAATCTTCAAACCGCCCTTTCCCACAACTAATTCATAGATGACATGCTCCTTCTCAACTCCCCCTTGGCATGGGAAGCCTTCACACTCAAATAAATCCTCTCTGACTTCATGGAAGCCTCCGGCATGTCTCTAAACCTGGATAAGTCCAAACTCTACTTTTTCAATACTCCTGCCCCTGTTCAAGCCCATATCTCCAGACTCCTAGGCATACCAAGGAGCTCCCTTCCATCCAACTACCTAGGCGTCCCCCTCATGGGTGCGACTGCCAGATCCATCTCTTGGGACAACCTTCTCCTATCCATTTCCAATAGACTAAGCAATTGGACTTTCAAAACCCTCAATATTGCCTCTCGACTCGTCCTCGTAAAGTTAGTCCTGCAAGACCTCCCCACATATCTCTTCACGATCCTGGAAGCTCCAAAGCATGTTATAAAAGCCATAAGAAACTTGCAACACAATTTCCTCTGGCACAGTCACCAACCAAACAAGAAGTGGGCCCTAGTGAGCTGGGAAAAAACATGCATGCCAAAAAAACAAGGAGGATTAGGCCTTCGGGACCCAGGGAAACTCAATCAAGTTATGGGAGCTAAAATCTGGTGGCATTGGCTGAAATATCCCACGACGGCATGGGCATGCATATGGAGACACAAATATGCCCCACTAACGCCTGTCAATCAACTGATCAGGCACAACACCAGGATTCAAGGGTCCAACATCTGGAACACCGCTTGGAAAAACTGTACCCTGATTCAGAACCATGCCTTCTGGGAGGTCATAGATGGGGAGAGTGTTATGATTTGGCATGAATCCTGGTAGCAATTTAAGCCACTGAATGGAATTGAAGACCTAGACACCCTGAGAGAAGCCATTGACCCGCATGCCTCCCTAAAGGTCAAGGATCTTTGGAAACCACAAGGGCAGCACCTACATTGGCGTCAATTGAAAGTATCACACCTTGACCTTGGCGTCCCTGGAAATCTCAGCTTGGGAAGGTGGCACACCCAAGCCAAACGACGGAAAATTCAAGCAAGAGAAGGGTCGGACATCTTGAGATGGGGATACTCCACGGCTGGGACCTTCACGATAAAGGAAGCCTATGCCATCTATAGACACCACCAAGGTGAAGATAAACAACCCATTTGGAACAAAATCTGGGACTCTGCTCTCTGGCCTAAGGTCTCCACCTTCCTATGGCTATTAGTGCACAACAGGGCCCTAACTTGGGACAATATCAGGAAACGAGGCTTCATCGGACCCTCCCTCTGTGTGCTTTTCCAACAACAAGAAGAAACCAAAGAACGTCTCTTCAATGGATGCCGCTACAGCCAGAGCGTTTGGGATCAAAGTGCGCAAATCATGCGTAAGTCTAGGCAACACCGAACCGGTGTCAATGATACAATAGAACACTGGGACTGCATATCCTTCAAAAGCACGCTCTTAAATCAAATCTGGCATCTTTTACCAGGATTTATCCTCTCGGAGCTCTGGAAGGAAAGAAACAGAAGAATTTTCTACTTACAGGCCTCCCCGCCAGAGAGCACATGGGAGACAATCAACTCGCTAATCAAGGAAACAATCAGGTGCAACCCCTAGAAAAAGGAGGACCTAAATTTCACCCCCGAAGAGAAATGCATCCTCCAACATTGGCAGCCCCTCCTGTTCAATCACTCAGCCCTGCGGATCAACAAAACCCCCCAGACTAGCCCTATCACTTGGTCCCCCCCTTATGCCCATTTCATCAAAGTCAACTTTGATGGAGCAGCCAAAGGCAACCTGAGAACAGTAGGTTGGGGAGCATTGATCAGCGATTCAGAAGGAAAGATCCTGGGGTTATTAGCAGGCTTCCTAGGGGAAACGACAAATAATGTTGCAGAGCTAATAGGCTTATTGAGAGGTTTGCAGGCAACAATGGATAAAGGCCTCTGTAACATAGTCCTGGAAGGAGACTCACAGGTCATCATTCATATAATCACCAAAATCCTAAAGGGGAGTCCACCCTCAAAGGTCTCACCAAGCTGGTGACTCTCAGGAATGCTAGAGGACTTCAAACGCCTCCTCACACCCACTCTCAGCATCATACCTTCCCATGTGAAGAGAGAGGCAAATCGAGTCGTAGATTTCCTAGAAAACGAAGCAATCGAAAGGGAATCTGAATACTCCTGCTGGGTGGACCACACCCCATATCGCTTAGACATCTTCACGAGGTGTCAGGCCTTGACCAACAGGGACCTACTCCCCCCGGATGGGGTGAAACGAGAGCATCAACGGACACGCGAACGACCGTCGGGACGCCCATTTATGGCATCAACCAGCGAGCGCCCTCCGATTACTAATTAGGCCATGGCCTGCACCATCCACCTCCAGTTGATGAGCCCTCTCGCACGATGGAAATGTACCAGGCGACAGAGCACTAACCACCCAGCCTTAATGGCCTCGACAGTCACGGCAGCTTGGTTCTTTATCGCGGTGATGAATTGGGACAAGATGTATCAGCCCCTCGTAGTGTTCATTCTGTCGGAGCTGCAACCCTGACCTCCACCAAATCCTGGAAGAGGAGCAGCTACACTGATAGGAGTCTCCACCATGCCCAAGCTCAGAGGGAAATCATGCAGAGGGGCAGCCTGGTACAGGGCTGAATCCAGACGCAAGTGCATTAGAAATTTTGAACGAGCATTGGCATTAGCATCCACCCGACGTAAGTGACGACCTTGGATGCCTCCCATGGCGATTGTAGAGAAAATTAGTTTGGAGGAGGCAATGCAGAGCCACCCCCCACTTGCCCACGCAGAGGGAAGCAAGCCACCACCCAGAGACACCCTGTGGAACCCTAGCACTGCCAGCACAGAGGACCTCTTCCCACCCTGCATTGTGGAGGAGGAAGTCCCTCCCGACGACACCACAGGGATGGCAGAGCCAGCAGGACTTCCAACCCGAGCAGGGGGGGACTCTAGCAAATGAGATTCCGATGATGGCGGGGGGTTGGACCAACCTCCAGTCTCTAAATTATGACATCTCACACTCATCTTCGACCTCCAAAATCTGATGGAAGACCAAGATTTTCGCTTAGCCAGGATGGACCAACGGCTGGACATGCTTTTTGCAGCCTACTCTAAGAGCCCTCCAAAGAGGCAGTGCCCGACGTGCACATAGGCGTACTCACTTCCAGTAGGCTGGCGTCAGAAGAGGAACGACTGCCCAAACACGAGCAAATAGATTCACCGAAGCTTCTGCTTAGAAGTATCTCTGTTGTCTCAGTTTAGTTAGAATGTTCAGTTTCTTTATGTCTAGTTATGGCTTCTGTTTTGAAACTCAATAGCATAATAGCCCTAGTTTCCTTCGGGTAGGGCACCCACATGTATATTTTGGTAACAGGATTGCACCTGGCACAAGATGCCTAGTTGTCCTGGTTTCCTTCTCAGGCAGGACAACTGGCGTCATCCACATACATTGTATACTCCTTTTTGCTAATATAATAGGTACCGCCCCTTTTTTATTTAAAAAAAAAAAATGATCACAACATAGTAAAGATGATAAATACCTCAAACAAATGTTTTTCTGAAACTCTGCCCACCCTGAAGCTGTACCCGAGATTGACTAACCTCCCAGCCAGCTAGGAACAACCTATCTATCTCCCTATCCCCAAGATTCCTTACGATTTCCTGGCCCCCGAGCCCAAAATTCCCAGCAATAGGTGCCCCCTATGAAATTCCTCAAGAACGCTCCTCAAGTAAAACCAGTAATCCAGATGCAGTCCAAAACTAATACAGAACCCCCCCAAAAATCAATTCTCAAATTGCCTCCTCTAATATGAAAATATTACTCCTACCAAAAAAAAGCTCCCTCTCCTGAGTGATTTTTCCTTGCCTTATCTCCCTTCCCTTCCATTATCCACCACCTTCTCCCCCCATTAAACCTCAACAACCTTATCCCCCCTTCCATAAATGGGTCCATCTACCAATACAATTGTATTATTAACTAAGTCTTCCTAATAAAAATTAATAATTCATTAAACTAATATTAATTAAACAATTGTTTAATCATGATAATTAATTAATTAAACTAATATTCATTAAAAAAATATTTAATCATGATAATTAATTAATTAATTAGGGTTTTTACAAGGGGGTTGGAGCCTCCTTCCAGTTGCAGCTGGAAAACAAAGGAAGTTGGTGCTTCCAATGAATGTAATTATTCAAGACATATAAGAAAAATCTTTCTGTGGTTTTATCATGCTTTGGGTTTCCACATAAAACACCGATGTACTCTATATGTGTATGATTGTTCATTTGTTCATTGCTCATTATTGGATGATAATTCTATATTGATATAACAATTGGATTATTTGGTTTAAAAGGATTATAATTTCTCTATTATGGATTCACCCCCCCTCTCAGTAATCCAACAATTGGTATCAGAGAAGGTTCCTTCAAAAATCACTTTAACCACTGAAAGGTAGATCATGGAGAGAATGTTTTTTTATAAAAATGGAATACCACATTTTGATGCACATTGTTAGCACTGAAAGTCACACTTTGACTGCTAAAGTGTAAGATCGACACCCATCAGAATGTAAAATATAATTTGTTTTTGAATAGGTGGATCAGCAAGATGGAGAAACAAAGGATGAGGGCATCAAACTGCATATCAACAGGCTAGACCAATGGGAAATGGAGTCACAACCATCCTACTCATCGAAGACACAAAAGATGCTCAATAGGAAACAAGATTATATGTTGATAGGTGGAAGAATGAAGAAGGAAAACATAAGATAGAATGTTCACTAAACAAATATCCTCTCAATTTACTGAATCAACAGATACTTGAATATAAACAATGACTGATGGGCAAAATACAATAGATCCTCTGCTACTTAGGGATCCATAACTCATTGACAGCCTTTGATCCTCAAATATACAATATATTCAAATAATAAGAAATATAAAAGAAGAGTTACAATCTGAAATCATAGCTCTCATGAGTCTCCAATAGCAGTAATTCTTACAATCAAAAAATACCCACATGCTTACAAATGAACACACACAGAAAACTGCCTATTCCTAGTCTCTCTAGCCTCTCTTGGCCCATCCATCCTCTCTCCAAGAGATATCTCCTTCCCTAAATAGAAAATAGCATCCAAATAACATAATGAGGTCTAATCCCATCTCCTCCATTGGATTCTAATCCTAGGAGATAGGTGGCAACAATCAAAGAGAAAAAAATCCAACAAACTATTGATTTTCAGAAATTTGTTGGAAGTCATTAATAAATTGTTTCCACCTCATGTATGACACCTTTTCTGGAGATAAATCTTAGGTGAAAGTGCCCATTTATATCTAAATGGTCCTTGATAATCCATTCTAACTCTCCTTGACATGTGGCAACCTCCCGACAAGGCGAATATCAAAACCATGACCGCTATAGAAAATTAGTACACAACGCCACTATACAGAGTATGCAACGCCTATGTCTATGTCCAATATCTCTCAAACCAAAACACATTTTGAAAAACTGAGAGAGGTTTTTGTTATATGGAATGTTATGAACAAAAAACTCCTCTAGTTTTCAAAAATACATTTTCAAATAACCATAAACCAAGTTTTAATTTAGTGACTCAAAACTGGCAGAATAACTCTCCACAATTTAGCCTCTGCCAAAATATTACACAACGCCTGTAGGTAGGGACCAATTGTGTTTCTTCATGAAATTCAGTAGCATAAATCTATGGGTGCTTTGATGCTTGAACTTGGATATTGGGAATAACTAAATATAATTTCAATTTTCCCCAAAACAAATAAAAATCCCATAACAATTGTATTCATTTGCCAAAATGAATAATGAAATGAAAATTCTATTCTCTGTGAAATATTACACAGCACCACTTATGCAATGATGAGGCATAAACCAATCTTGTGATAACATAGGCTCCATGGGGGATAGAGTACTCCCTATGAGGCTCTAAGAACTCTTGTACTTTCAATGCCTTATCCTTTGGGCTTGTGGAGTCATGCTCTTCAACCTTTAACCTCTCCAATTTGCTTTGATCTATGACCTTCAGCTGAAACTAAATGAAAATGAAAACTAAAACTGGAAAATTGATGAAAACAATGCTTGTCCAGCAAGCTTATTTCACACACCTACTCTAATTATTGGGAAACGAAAGCGTTCAAGTTACATGAAACAACCAATGAAGCCATTTCATCATTTTTTCAACTGTTTGAAGTTTTGAAATGTGCTTCTTTAAGCACCAGAGATAATTCTTACTTGAAGGCACATCAAAGAAACATTTGGAAATACACTTTCCATTGAAGAAATCAATGGGCCTAGGCCCACTTTTTGCTTGTAGACAAGCTGCAAATGGATCCTAAAAAACATCATCAATATTTTCCCCTACAACATTGCTTTGTGTAAAAAGAAAAAGTATTGCATAAGGTCCTTCGTCCACTATTCTTGGATGTTGTATGGCTTGTTGATTCTATGATTCATCCTCAATGCATATGGCCTTGGTCCACTCCTAGTCATGAGGTATATTAGGAAAAAGGCTTAGTGATGCTTGTCTTTATTTAATTTCAACCTTTCTCATATGATCACATGGCATTTGATCTTGGTTGCTTGATGAAACTGATCTTGTGTCTTCAAGAGGAATAGGGGGTTGATATGGCATTTCATCACAATTAGAAGTTCTTGGGAAACTAAATTATTCTATCTTATCTTTTGATTGTGAGGTATATTCATCATAGATTGGCTTATGGTCCCAATTTCTTAGTTTTTCACCCTCTAAAATTAGATTATCATCTTTTTCTTCTTTTTCAGCAACAAAAATATGACATGAGGGTTGAAACAACCTATTCTTGCTTTGATGGGAAGGGTACTTTTCTGATATAAGATCTTCAACAGATTTTTCATGGAAATCATCTTCATAATCATCATACAAAGGTTAATCAATGACCATTTGACTATTAATGGCTGAGGGGATTAGTACAATAGCTGGGATAGCTTCTTTCTTAGGGAAAACATCCTCATAGTCATCAAAACTTGGCAAATCATGGTACATTGGTTCATTAACAATAGGCGGGACTGATAAGCTATGAATTATTTCATGACAAGATGCAACACTATTCTCATGATAAAATAAATCTAAATCTAATATGACCTCTTGACTTAAAGAATCGAGAAAAGGAAGAGACAAGGAAATGATGGATTGTCCATATTGATCTTTCTCTTGGGGACCTAGATTTTGACATGAATGATGCATTTGTTCTTCAAATTTAGGAAAATCATTATGAAACTCATCATCTAAGTCCTGATCTCTATAATCATCCCCTTCATCATCACTACTAGAAGAATCACTTGTTGAATCTTGAATATATGATGCATACCCCCCACAACAATTCTAAAAAAGTCTTTCAGTTGGATAAATCATCTTTCAATGAGAATAAAAAACATCATGAAAGTCCTTCAAAGAGGAAATACTAGAAGTAGGGAGTGTTCTATACCATTACCTCGCATCACCTTCCAATGAATACATGAACATTTTCATCAATATATCTTCATGATGCATGTCAAGCTGCTACATCAAAGCATGAAATTCATGAACATGCTCAACAAGGCTATCATCCTTACCTTCATAAAATCTGGGCAGCAAATCTTGCCATTCATCATTAAGAGGCACAATATGTGGATAATCCTCTATAGTTGAGAAATTGAGTGGGGAAAACCTCCTGGCCAGGATAGCCTTCATTTCCATTTGATTTTCCTCATCCCCAGTGGAGTCACCAACATATTCTAAACAATGGAGTCTCCATGGTTAATGTGTAGTCTTGAAGTTGTCCAACTTCAGTCACCATCTAAAGCTGGAGCTGTATAGTGTCATTCTTCCCAAGGAGCTTTTCAATCTTCTCAAATTTGTCCTCGGCAACGACGCCAAAAATGTTAGCACTGAAAGTCACACTTTGACCGCTAAAGTGTAAGCTCAGAACCCATCATAATGTAAAAGATAATTTGGTTTCAAATAGGTCGATCAACAAGATGGAGAAAGAAAGGGAGAGGGTAGCAAACTGTAGATCAGTAGGCTACACCAATGGGCAATGGAGTCACAAACATACTACTCATCGAAGGAACAAAATATGCTCAACATAAAACAAGATTATATGATGATAGGTGGAAGAATGAAGAAGGAAAACATAAGATATAATGTTCACTAACAAATATCCTCTCAATTTTATGAATCAACAGATACTTGAATATAAACAATGATTGATGGGAAAAATACAGCAGATCCTCTGCTGCTTAGGGATCCATAAATCATTGAAAACCTTTGATCCTCAAATCTGCAATATATTCAAATATGAAGAAATATAAAAGAAGAGTTACAATCTGAAATCACAGCTCTCATGAGTCTCTAATAGCAATAATTCTTACAATCAAAAAATGCCCACGGGCTTACAAATGAACACACATAGAAAACTTCCTATTCCTACTCTCTCTAGCCTCTATTGTCTCATCCATCCTCTCTCCAAGAGATATCTCCTTCCTTAAATAGAAAATAGCATATAAATAACCTAAGGAGGTCGAATCCCATCTCCGCCATTGGATTCTAAGCCTAGGATATAGGTGGCAACAATCAAAGAGACAAAAATCCAACAAACTACTGATTTTCAGGAATTTGTTGGAAGTTATTAATAAATTGTTTCCACCTCATGCATGAGGCCTTTGTTGGAGCTAAATATTAGGGGAAGGTATCCCTTGATATATAACTAATCCTTGAGAATCCATTTGAACTCTCCTTGACATGTGGCAATCTCCCAACAAGGCGAATATCAAAACAGTGACCGCTACAAGAAATTAGTACGCATTGCCACTATACAGAGTATGCATCACCTACTTCTATATCCAATATCTCTCAAACCAAAACACATTTTGAAAAACGGAGAGAGGTTTTTGTTATTTGGAATTTTATGAACAAAAAACTCCTCAAGTTTTCAAAAATACATTCTCAACTATTCATAACCCAAGTTTTAAATTAGTGACTCAAAACTGGCAGAATAACTCTGGACAATTTAGCCTCTTCCAAAATATTATGCAATGCTTATAGGTAGCGCCCGACTGTGTTTCTGCATGAAATTCGGTAGCATAAATCCATGGGTCTTTGATGCTTGAACTTGGATATTGGGAATAACTACATATAATTTCAATTTTCCCCAAAACAACTAAAATCTCATAACAATTGTATTCATTTGCCAAAATGAATAATGAAATGCATATTTTGTTCTCTGTGAAATATTACGTAGCGCCATTAGGTAGCACCACTTATGAAACGCTGAGGCATAAACCAATCTTGTGATAACACACATAAGTATGTTTTTTGGAGCATAAGGATGAAGACATATATTGTTGGCAAATGTTTAACAGATAGCGTATGCTTGTCATTGATGGCAAGTACAACGGTGAAGATGGCAGGATCAGAATGTGCATCGATGGACAAATAGGAACAATGTAGGCTCAGGAGGAATTAGTGCAGATTCGAAATTCTTCCAAGTAAGAAGGATGTGTAAACTTGGAGGAGAAGCGTCGTTGATCGTTGGATCCCATCCAAAATTCCTGACAGCATGAGGGCCATCATATCTAAATAAAAACAAGAAGAGCGCGCACTGAAGGGAAGGATCGATCTCAGGCATTAGATCTGAGCAAACTCGAAATCTCGTGAGTGGAAGAGCCGAGGATTTGGTGTTAAATTTCATGAGGCATGAGCTCGCGAAGCAACAAAGTGGCGAGAAGATCAGGACCGTCCATCTGTGAAGGACGTGTGGTAGAGATCAGAGAGATCTCATGAACTCGGGAGTTCGCAGGGTGAAAGCCTGAATATTGGGTGCTCAAAGTCGCGAGGCGCGAGGACGCGAGGCGACGAAGTGGCGAGAAGATTAGGACCATCCATCTGGGAAGGATGTGTGGCAGAGATCGGAGAGATCTCGTGAACTCGGGGGTTCATAGGATAAAGGCCCAAGTATTGGTTGTTCAAAGTCGCGAGGTGCGAGGATGTGAGGCGGCGAAGTGGCGAGAGATTTATAGCCGTCCATCTAGGGGGACAGGTGGCGAGAGATCGAGAGATCTCGCGAACTCGGGAGTTCGCAGGTTGAGAGTCCAAACATTGGGTACTCCAAGTCGCGAGGTCGCGAGGTAGCAAGAGAAGGCTGTTGGATCCGGATCACAGGAGGACCATTGGATCTGGGCGAGGGATCACACGTGGTGAGAGATCGTCATCTCGCTGACTGGAAATTCAAAGGAACAGCGAGATGCAAGATCGTGATTTAATCGTGGTCCATTGGATCACGAGGACACGTGGCGAAGGATCGTCATCTCGCTGACTGGAAAGTCAAAGGAACAACGAGATGCGAGATCACAATTTAATCAAGGATCGTTGGATCAAGAGGACGCGTGGCGTTGATCTGAGCTCCATCTCTGAGTCTCTCCTATCGTGACTTGGAGTGACGAGAAACTCTAGCGAAGAAACAGCGAGATGCGAGATCACGATAAGATCCTGACCATCAATACACCAAAAGATGCGGACTGTTGATCTGAGCTCCATCTCGGAGTCTCGCCTATCGCGACTTGGAGTAACAAAAATCTCTAATGAAGGAACAGCGAGATGCGAGATCCCAATGAGATCAAGACCGTTGATTCACCAAGATCATGAACCGTCGATCAGGGTCGATGAAGATCAAGAGTTCGACTGTCTCAGAGAAGACGGAGAGTCCTAAACTTCCAGAGAGACTAAGGAATCTCAGTATAACATACAGTGATGCTGGACACGTGGGGCGAACCACCAGAGAAGCTGAAGAGTCACGATGATAATCAGACAGAGAACTCGAGAGGTGGAGGATAACGGTGCAGAGTCAGCATGCAGAGGCATTGTGAACACTACATGCACAAGGTGCACAGAAGCTATAAATACACGGTACAGAGAGGAGATGGGGTCGTTGTTACTGTTGGAGGTTGTAGTGAGGGTTGTTGGTAAAGGTAATTCAGGTGTGAAGAAGGAGGAGAGTGCAGCAGTTGAATAGCACAAAAGAGGAACTGTGTAGAGAATGGAGATGGCGCACAGAGCATAAAAAGAAGAAGACCAGACAACGCAAGGGATGTGAGCAGAAAGGAAATGAGGTAGACAAAGCAACGAAATGCAGCAGAACAGTGATAAGTCGGGTAAGCCATTGTTGAACATTATATCACTGTAATAAGTTTCAGAAGCAAAGATTTATATTTGAGGGTGGTTGGGAGGTGCTAGGGAGGACTGTTGTCCTCAGAGGTTCAAGTGGGTGCCTAAACACAGGAAGTTGGTGCTTCCTTCTAGTTGGTGCTAGAGAAACCAGGGAGTTGGTGCTTCCTTCTAGTTGGTGCTAGAAAAACCAGGGAGTTGGTGCTTCCTTCTAGTGGGTGCTAGAGAAAACAGAGAGTTGGTGCTCTCAACAAGTTGCAACTTGCTAAACAGAGGTTGTAGCCTCATTATGAGTTGGTGCTCATATGTATGATAATTTAAAGATTGTAAGCATTACTTATCATATAAAGAAAAAGAGGTTTTTACCCTGTATGGGTTTCCTCGGGAAATATCTATCTCTGTGTTTCTCATATATGTGACTGATGTTGAATGTTCCATGGTTTATTTCCCTGCATTATTGTGATCATCATTTGGTGTCTCAGCAAAGAGTTTAAAAGAAGCATAATTATTTAAGCACGGTAACAACTGATTCACCTCCCCCCTCTCAGTTGTCCAACAATTGGTATCAGAGCTGGCCCCTTTTAACTAAGAGTAGATCTTAGATCTTAAACATGTCAAGACATGAAGGAAATTCAACCAATAAGGCCCCTCTGTTCAATGGAACAAACTTTGCCTTTTGGAAAGTTAGAATGAGAACCTACATAATGGCTTTAGGTGCAGATGTCTAGGATGTGGTAGAGATTGGTTATGTAAGGCCAGTTGTGCTAGCTAATAAGGATGACAAACTAGAATTTACCTTCAACGCTAAGTCTATGAATGCTATCTTGAGTGGGCTTGAAGAAGCAGAATTTGTAAAAGTTATGCATCTAGGAACTGCCAAAGAAATGTGGGACAAACTCATTAACAGTTATGAAGGTAATGAGAAGGTAATGGATGCAAAGCTTCAAACCTACATAATACAGTTTGAATAGCTGAAGATGAAGGAAGATGAAACTATTGGAAAATACTTTCTGAGAATAGAAGAATTGGTAAATGCAATGCAGGCACTTGGTGAGACAATTGGGGAACCTTCTTTAGTTCAGAAAATCTTGAGATCTCTCCCAGATAGGTTCAACCCAAAGGTCTCTGCTATAGAATAACTTAATGATATGAAAACCTTGTAGTTTGACCAACTTCTCGGAACATTAACTGCATATGAAATGAGAATAGTTAAAGATAAACCCACCTCCATAGAAGCATCTTTTAAAGCAGACAAGAATGAGGATTCTAAGCCCGATGAAATTGAAGCAAAATTTGTGAAGAGACTGAAGAAGGGATCAGGAAAATACAAAGGAAAATTTCTCTTCAAATGTTTTAACTGTGGTAGGATAGGTCATTTTGCAAATAAATGTCCCCACAAAGGAAAGGATCAGACTTGTGATGATGAGGAGAAATAAAAACACAAAAATTTCTTTAAAGAGAATAACTTTAAGAAGAAAAGTCTTTGTGAAAACAATGATGATGATCCTTCAGATGAAGAGGATAATAATTCATCTATTGAAGATAAACTAAATGACTTCAAACTTATGGCCAAAGAGAATTATGATAATCAAAGCACAGACAGTAATGAGGATGATGAAGAAGTTGTGGTTGACATGGAAGGAGAACTTATCAGTGCATTGGAAGAGATTGACAGACTAAGAATCAAGAATAGAAAGCAAAGACAGTTGTTAAAACAGTTCGAGAAAGACAGTAAAAAACCTGATGACAACCTTGTCCTACTAAAAGTAGAATTGGTAGAGGCAAAGAAAATTGAAGAGATTCTGAAAGAACAACTATCAGAAAAGAAGGCAAGATGTGAATCATTAGAACAAGAAGTAGTGAAAACAAGGAAAGAAATAGAGAAATTTCAAGCCTTGTATAATCAGAATCTGTCAAGTATCAAAGCCTCAGAAGGATTGACCACCATTCTAAATCAACAAAGGAATCCCAAGATGAAAACTGGTTTGGGGTATGAAGAGCGATCAAGCAGTGGGAAGCCAGGAATTGAAGAACCTATCAAGTTTTTTAAAAGCACAACCAATGACGATAACAAACCTGCAGAAACAAGGGAAGACAATCAGCCACCCAAGACGAGTAAAGGAAAAGGTGCCAGGATTGAATCTGAAGAACGAATAAACAATGTTCTCTCTACTAAAAGATGACATCAGCAAGAAAGAAATCAATTTGTTCAAAGAAGACAACCATTTTCTAGGTACAAAGAATTTTTCTACAGCTATTGTTTCTATTGTTCTAACTTCGGTCACAAAGCTGTAAATTGTTCCTTAAGACCTAGAAATGAGCAATTATGATTTCAAAGTAATAAATACTTTCCACAAAAAAGAATGATATAGTCAGGTAATAATCATTCACATACTGCAAATTGCGAAATTAAGTCTGGACACATACAACAAAGGAGGGCAAGAAATAATCAACAGTCAATAAGTAGGCAACATTGCAACAATAAATTTGACTTATTGAATAATGAGGTTGAATTCTACACTTATCATAACTTTGGACATAAATCTATTGACTGTCGATTAAGGAACTATGAACCAGATTCGAAATCTCCTGTGAAAAATGTCAACTTTTGGAAGAAGAAGGAAAGTAACAAGTGTGGATTAGTATTATCTGCTCAAAGAAAAATGAAACCTTGGTATATAAACAATGGTTGCTCCAAACACATGACGGGAGACAAAGGCAAGTTTCTATCACTAAGTGAAAGTAAATCAGGAACCATAACCTTTGAAAATGATGCTCCAGGGAAAATAAAAGGAAAAGGGATGGTGAGATTAAGTAATGGAAAAGGAAAAGCCCAAGATTTTCTACTTGTGGATGGGCTGAAACATAATCTGCTTAGTGTAATTCAAATGTGTGACAGAGGATGCGAGGTTTTGTTCATGTCTACGGATTGTAAGATAAAATCTATAAACTCGGGACAAGTAGTGGCCAAAGGCATACGAACATAAAATAATGTATATGTGCTGAAAGAAAATGGAGAAGAATGCCATCTAAGAAAACATGATGAAAGTTGGTTATGGCATAGAGGACTTGGACATCTAAACTTTGATCACTTAATCAAACTTGAAAAACCTCTAGGCAGTAAAAGATCTTCTGAAAATATCAAAGCCCCAAGATTCAGTGTGTAAACCCTGTCAAGTAGGGAAGCAAAACAGGACACAGTTTAAGTCCAAGAGATTTACTTCAATAGAGAAACAACTCCAACCAGTTCATATGGATTTATGTGGACCATCAAGATAGGAAGGCACAAGGAAAGAAAACTACTTCATGCTGATTATCGATGATTACTCCAGACTTACTTGGGTAGCCTTTCTCAAATAAAAAGTTGAAGCATTTGAGAAGTTTAAGATATTTAAGGCTTTAACTGAGACACAAACAGGGAAGAGGTTAAAGGCAGTAAGATCAGACCCGAGAGGATATTTTATGTCAAGAGACTTCAATGAATTATGCGATGAGCATGGGATCAAGAGAGAATACACAATACCAAGAACTCCACAACAAAATGGAGTAGTTGAAAGGCAAAACATAACAGTGCAGGAAATGGCCAGGTCAATGATGAATGAGAAGAACATTGGTCAAACCTACTGGGTAGAAGCAATACACACAACAGTCCTTGTGCTTAACAAATCCCACCTCAGACCACAAAGTGACAAGACCCCTTATGAACTATGGTTTGGACGACCTGCCTCAATTAAACACTTCAGAGTCTTTGGGAGTAAATGCTACATAAAGAATAATGATGAGAACCTCGACAAATATGATGATAGGGCTGATGAAGGTATATTCTTAGGATATGCTACAAACAATAAAGGATACATATGCTATAATAAGAGGCTGCATAAAATGGTTGACTGTATTGATGTAAAAATTGATGAAGGAATCCCAGCAAGAGAGGTGTATGGTATTGAGTCTCCTACAGAAGACACAGCTAAAGATGAATATGAATAGGTCCAAGAATTAGAAAACGAAGACTCTGAATCAAATGAAGACTCAGACACTCAGATAGATTCAAATCAGAAGTCAACTACAAATTCCTCCTCCATAATCATTCAAAAGAATCATCCTGCAAGTCAAATAATTGGAGAAAAAGAAAAAGGGGTACAAATCAGGAGAAAGCTAATCAAAACCACCGAACAATCTCATATAGCTCTCATATCCATGCTAGAACCCAAGAATTTTAATGAAGCTAGTACATATGATCACTGGGTTAAAGCAATGAATGAAGAACTTGATCAGATTGAGAAAAACAATACATGGGAGATGGTTCAAAGACCCGGAGGTAAAAACGTCATTCGCTCCAAATGGATCTTTAAGAATAAGATGAATGAGCAAGGAAAAGTTGTTAGGAACAAAGAAAGGTTATTCTGTAAAGGCTATGCTCAGATAGAAGGAATGGATTTTGATGAAACATTTACGCCCGTAGCAAGATTAGAAGCTATAAGAATGTTTCTTGCCTATGCTTGTCATAAAAGGTTTAAAGTGTACCAAATGGATGTCAAGTCATACTTTCTCAATGGAGATTTAAGTGAAGAAGTCTATATGGAACAACCAGAGGGTTTCAAATTGTCTGATAACCCTGACTTAGTATGCAAGTTGAAGAAATATTTATATGGTTTAAAACAAGCCCCTCAAGCCTAGTATCATAGACTGGATACGTATCTCAAAGACAAAGGGTTCAAGAGAGGAACAACTGACAACAATCTATATATTAAGACAGAGGATAATGAGTTGCTCATCGTACTAGTCTATGTAGATGACATCATCTTTGGATGTAATAAGGACTTACTGGTACAATGGTTTGCTTCTTCCATGGAGTCTGAATTTGAAATGTCTATGATAGGAGAACTGTCATTTTTCCTTGGTCTGCAAATTACTCAGAGGTCCGATGGGATTTTCATTTCTCAAGGAAAATATTTAAGAGAAATGATGAAAAGGTTTCAAATGGAAGATTCTAAACCTGTGGGTACACCTATGGTAACTGGATGTAAATTAAGAAAGGATGATGATTCACCTGATGTTGGTCAAAGCTCATATCGATCAATGATAGGAAGCCTGTTGTACATCACAACATCTTGCCCAGACATAATGCATACTGTAGGAATGGTAGGAAGATATCAGGGTGCTCCTAAACAGAGTCATTTGCAAGCTGTCAAAAGGATATTCAGGTACTTAAAAGAAACAATGACTTATGGTCTGTGGTATCCCAGAAATCAAAGTCTTCAGTTGACTGCTTATTCAGATGCAGATTGGGAAAATTGTGTTGATGAGAGAAAAAGCACCAGTGGAGGAGCATTCTTCTTAGGTAACTCCTTAGTAGCCTGGCTTAGTAAAAAGAAAGGTTCCATCTCTCTATCAACCACAGAGGTAGAGTACATTGCTGTTTCTACCTATTGCACATAGGTATTATGGATAATTCAGACACTTGCAGACTTAGAGGTAAAATATATTGCACCAATCCCAATTCATTGTGATAACACAAGTGCCATTAGTGTGTCTAAAAATCTTGTCCTCCACTCCAAGACAAAACATATTCCCATAAAATATCATTTTCTGAGAGAGAAGGTCACCAATCAGATTGTTCAGGTCCATTACATTCCCACTATAGAACAAATTGCAGACATCTTTACTAAGCCCCTCGCCAAGACACCGTTTGAATATCTCAGACAGAAGCTGGGTGTCATTTCATTTCATACCTAAAAGAGTCCATCCTGTTAGGGGGAGATTTGTATTGTTTGATTATCTAATGCCCCCTAAATTTACTGCAATAGCTCAGGGGGAGCATGTCTCTTCTTTGATATTGATGTCAAAGGGGGAGAAAAGAATTCGGGTGCCTTAGTTGCCATCAATGCCAAAGGGGGAGATTGTTGGAAAATGTTTAACAGATAGCATATGCTTGTCATTGATGGCAAGTAAAATAGTGAAGATGGCAGGATCAGAATGTCCATCGATGGACAAACAGGAACAACGTAGGCTCAGGAGGAATTAGTGCAGAGTCGAAATTCTTCCAAGTAAGAAGGATGTGTAAACTTGGATGAGAAGCATTGATGATCATTGGATCCCATTCAAAATTCCTGACAGCATGAGGGCCGTCAGATCTGAATAAAAACAATAAGAGCGTGCACTGAAGAGAAGGATAGATCTCAGGCGTTAGATCTAAGAAAACTCGGAAGCTCGTGAGTGGAAGAGCCGAGGATTTGGTGTCAAAGGTCGTGAGGCGCGAGGTCGCAAAGCAACAAAGTGGAGAGAAGATCAGGATCGTCCATCTGTGAAGGACGCGTGGTAGAGATCGGAGAGATCTCGTGAACTTGGGAGTTCGCAGGGTGAAAGCCCGAATATTGGGTGCTCAAAGTCGCGAGGCACAAGGTCGCGAGGCGGCGAAGTGGCGAGAAGATCAGGACCGTCCATCTGGGAAGGACGCGTGGTAGAGATCGGAGAGATCTCGTGAACTAGGGTGTTCACAGGATAAAGTCCCAAGTATTGGGTGTTCAAACTCGCAAGGCGCGAGGACGTGAGGCGACGAAGTGGCGAGATATTTATAGCCGTCCATCTGGGGGGATAGGTGACGAGAGATCGAGAGATATCGCAAACTCGGGAGTTCGCAGGTTGAGAGTCCAAACATTGGGTACTCCAAGTCGCGAGGCCGCGAGGTAGCGAGAGAAGGTCGTCAGATCTGGATCACAAGAGGACCGTTGGATCTGCGCGGGGGATCACACGTGGCAAGAGATCGTCATCTCACTGACTGGAAATTCAAAGGAACAGCGAGATGCGAGATCACGATTTAATCATGGTCCGTTGGATCAAGAGGACACGTGGCGAAAGATCGTCATCTCACTGACTGGAAAGTCAAAGGAATAGCAAGATGCAAGATCGTGATTTAATCAAGGACCGTTGGATCAAGAGGATGCGTGGCGTTGATCTGAGCTCCATCTCTGAGTCTCGCCTATCGCGACCTAGAGTGATGAGAAACTCCAGCGAAGAAACAATGAGATGCGAGATCACGATAAGATCCTGATCGTCAATACACCAAAAGATGTGGACCGTTGATCTGAGCTCCATCTCGGAGTCTTTCCTATCACGACTTGGAATAATGAAAATATCCAACGAAGGAATAGTGAGATGCGAGATCCCGATGAGATCAGGACCGTTGATTCACCAAGATCATGAACCATCGATCAGGGTCGATAAAGATCAAGAGTTCAACTATCTCAGAGAAGACGGAGAGTCCTAAACTACCAGAGAGACTGAGGAATCTCAGTATAACTGTGGTATACCTAGGGAGATAATATGGGGTACCAAGGGAGGTACCCAATGGGAATGTAGTTATGTGTTATTAGTCGAAGTCATTTAATATATGGGAATGTGGTCATTCAATGTAAGGTGGACTAGGTCCACTATATTAATAAAGGCCCACTATGGTAGTTGGATGTAATAAATGTGAGAAGGCTCTCTAGAAGGTTCCTAGGAGATAGGGAGAGCTATATAAAGAAGTCTAGGCAATGTAATGAAACATAGTGAAGAATATTGTGATTTTACAAGCAAGGATTGCTTGAGGAGTTTTATCCTTCCATAAGGATTAATATATGGTGTTACCCTACCTCAAGGGTTTCTATAATAAAGTTGTGGTTTTCTATATGGTTTCATAGATCTTGTGTGGTGATTGTATTCACATATATTTGGATATATTGTGATATTTTGTATTAAGGTATTTGGATCTTAACAATTGGTATCAGAGCACTTTCCTTGGCTGGAGTTGTGGGCAAATATTTTTTATTTTTGCAGATTTTTTTTTCAGAGCAGAAAAAAGAGGGCCGAGACATTATCGAAGTTTTAGGTATATTTGGGTGAAAAATTTGCAGAAAAGGGTTATATATCTAAGTTCCTCTCAGAAAAACACTCCATTAAAAAAAAAAAATCAGCCGAAACGGAGTCCGGGAAGTGAAGTTATGAGCATTTTAAGTTCAACATTTTTTTAGGGTTTTTCCAGAAAAAACCGAGATTTTCTGCCGAAACTTCTTGGGTCTATTTTTTGAGTTTTTTCACGATGGGTGTAGGACCGAAAAGTTCATAGGGTGCTCAGATGGATATTTCGTCTCAAACCTTGAAAGAAATTCTTGAATCATTCAAAGCCCAATTGGATGATAGATTGGATGCATTTGCACATCGCCTCACAAACAACCTCACACATGGCCTCATAGACAACCTCACACATGGCCTCAATGATAGTTTTCATAGTATTCAAGATTCATTGAACAACATGCAGGAGAGATTTCTTATGCAGGGCCTCATGAATGAATATAATCAAGAAAGATATGCTTGGTATGATTTTGAGGATGATTTTGATGATTGGTATATGGATAGTTGTCATTTCTGGGATGAAAACCACTTCCATATTTTATTTGATGACTCTACTCCACCTTCTGTAGAGAACATCAATGTCCCAGATCAAGAGCTAGTTACCAACGTTCAGTCTGCATATTCTACAGTGGTATTATTCCTTCCATATTCTGCTATGACCCTTTTTCCACTATGTGGATGGATCTTCTTATTTGGATCCACATGATAGGTGTCAGTCTTTGGAGCATCATTTGGAGTTGATTATTGGGTTCCAAAATCTTCTACGAGGAGTTCACATGAGAACTTGGACATGGGACCCAGGCTTACAATGGTGGTTGGACTTCTTCAGCATGGTGGATTTCCTTTCTACATGGGACTTTGGTTCTTCAGTCTTCTTCAGCATTACGGTCCACAATTATCCAGGGGACCCTGGTATATGGTTGTACATCAAGCGTTTAGGACAACGCTTTCATAAGGGGAATGGAATGTAAGGTAGCTAAAGAGGTAGTGGGGGGGGGGCAGAGGGCCCATAGTGATAATAGTGGAGGTCATTCAATGTAAGGTGGACTAGGTCCACTATATTATTAAATAAGACCCACTATGGTAGTTAGATATAATAAATGTAAGAGGACTTCTTAGAAGGTTCTACTTCTAGAAGATTCCTCCTCTAGAATGTTCTTAGGTGATAGTAGCACTATATAAACGGGTTCAAGCAATGTAATGAGACATGAAGAGAAGTATTGTATTGTGGAGTGGTGGCTCATTAGGAGGTTTCCCCCTCGAAGAGGCAAGTGAACAAGAGAAGATCCCTTCCATAATAGAATCTATTGTATGATGTTTCCCTACCTCAAGGGTTTGGTAATAATATAGTGTGGTTTCTTCTATCTTACTTTGTGGATCTATTGTGTATTCAGTATTTGTGGTGATTATATCTTCAGATCAGTATTAGGTTTTTAACACAATCCTTGCTTGTACAATCACAATATTCTTCACTATGTTTCATTACATTGCCTAGACTTCTTTATATAGCTCTCCCTATCTTCTAGGAACCTTCTAGAGAGCCTTCTCACATTTATTACATCCAACTACCATAGTGGGCCTT
>ML797720.1:72799-85067 GCA_009831015.1 Picea engelmannii | reverse complement strand
ATAATAAATTGAATGGATAATTTAGAAGTGGGTTAACCCTAAAATAAGAAAAGTGGGCAAAGTGACCTAGAAGATGTTTTTAAGGAAGCTAATTGGAGAGTATAAATAAGAGGAAAGGCTCTCTCATTTAAAATTACACTTGAGATTATTGAATATCTATAGGTGTCTGAGGTAGCTAAATGATATCTAAGATGAATTTCAGAGGGAAGGTGAAGAAAAGAAGGTCGGAATTCAAGGGAGGATAAATTATTTTGATGATGCTTTCTAAGGTATGTTATTTACAGGGCATCTCACCATTTTCACAATAAGTTTTTTTATAGATTGATTCAGACCATCAAATTGATATTCCATTGAGGAAACATATCCAAGTATATTTGGTAAAAAAATTATCTTGTGGGTCTTTGTATTTTTGAAGTTACACTCCGTGTAAAATAGAGTTTGTGGCTAGTCCTGAAACTAGTCTAAAACAGGTGTTTCGGGTGAAAACTTTATAACTTATTCATAACAGATAAAAATTTAGTAATACAACATGTGTTGGTTAGATTAATTTATGTAGTATTCTATGTAGCATTTTTCATATTCATTCAACAAATATTCTGTGCGGGGCGGGCTCTACAAGGTTTCTCTCTAGAATAATCCAGAATTCAACAAGGTATGTCATTTTTGCTATAACTAATTTTTTGAGAGGTTCCAAGTAGTGACACTTGGAGGAATTGCATAAAACACACTGAGTAACATTGTGTATCATTTTAAGATCTTTATTCATTACAGGTACATGTTTATGATTATTTCAAGTTAGGGTTGTTCACTAATCCAAAACTAGTCATGTGAGACTAAAGAAAAGTTTGATCAAGATGCTAGTCTCTTGTTGTTAATGTTAAGGAAGGTTTGTAGGTATGTGATCATATACACCAGGTCTATTACAAAGTCATAAATCATATTTGGATGATGAAATTGATCAGGGATTTGTGTTGAGGTACAAGTTGGGTACATGGTTGAGACAAGTAGTTGATGAGTTGGCACATACATGAGGTGTATAGTTGATGATGTTAGTACATATCGATGATTCATAGTTGATGAGTACTTGAAACATGATTGGTACATGGTTGACTACACTTGGTTATTGTAATGATCCCAAGCCAAATTCTTTCTTGGAATCACTAAATACTACTAATTTATTGAGTTATTAAGTGCATACAAGATTCATCAACACATGGAGATCACAATATTCAAGATGTAGAAGAACAAGCAAAGATCTAACCTTTTTATTATGAGAAATGTAAGATCGATACAATAGATGGCCGATCTGGCATAAACCTCAGATGGTTGTACAAGCAATAGATATGAGCTGCTACAAAATGATCCCGACAATACAAAATAAGCCTCCAAAGGCTGGATATACAATGAATACTAAATCAAGCAGATTTGAGCCATACTAATGCTCAACCTCAAAGCTGGAAAGTACCACATCCTTCTATAATGCTGAAGCCCTCAATAATTCTTCCCTACTACTAAAACTGTCCAATCAACCCGAGAAATATGCCAAATGATAGATCGGACAACTGTAAGGACAACCCAGATGTCCAAATTCCCAAATCCACTCTCAAACCCTGTAGATCTGAATTATCCACTGAATGGTGCACCCCACTGGATGACTGAAACCCTAGCTGGTTTAGCCCTGATCAAGGAGGCCTCCAAATGCTATAAAAATCTCCAAGAATATAGATCAGGCTATGAGAATCCCGTGGGAGAAGTTTTGGGCTCAGATCTCAAGCAAATCTCCCTAGATCTGAGTTTTACTAAATCACAGGACGTCCCCTATGGCTCCAAGACATCCCAATCTGCAGACAAATGTAGAATGATGATAACCCTCCAGAAAATCCCTCAAACTGATGGTCTTTCCCCTATAAACAAAACCCAACTGTCAGAATGGCCCCAGGCTCTCAGGATAAGATGCATCGAACCTCCCTCTAGATGATGGTGCACCCTTGCTAGAAACACAAGAACAATATGGCCTGCTACCTTTTGAAGTGATACATGGAGATGGGATGAGACTAGAATGGTGTGGAGGAGTATTTCATCCCCGAGACCAAGCTGTAGAACAAGGTGAGTGGATATTTCACCACTGAGTTGCTCACAAGGGTTTGTACAGCAAAACCCCCAAACTGAATTCTCAAGAGCAATAGAAAATCCTAATCCAAAACCAGAATGAGTAATAGGTGCACCCCAACCTCTTACTTATACTTTTCCTTCTAATTCTTTGTTGAGTTAGGTTAACTCCCAGGGTTAATCTTCTATTCTCCTGTTGAGTTATATTTTACTCCTTTATCATTTTCCTTTCTTAAGTCAACTTAAAAATATAACTTTTAACTTCTTCATTTCCCCCCCCCCTCAGTGTGAGACTATGACCTAGTGGGGGTGCCCAGGCCACTGAGTCTCCTCATCACCTCTCTAAGAGGTGGGGGACATTACAATCTCCTCTTCTTGAAATTGCTTGTCCTCAAGCAATTCCAAACCTACTTCTCTAACCACGTGCTCCTTCTCCCAAGTGGCATCCTCAATGGGTAAATCCTTCCACCAGATCAGATACTCCTTGATGCTTCGGTTTTGGAGCCTCTTCTCTCTGACTTCTAACACCTCCTCTTTAATCAAAACAAGTTGTCCCTCCTCATCCATGGGAGGAAATGCCTCAATAGGCCTGACGTGTTGACCGAGGGCTTTCTTAAGGCACGAGACATGGAAGACGTTGTGAATTTTGCTACCCTGTGGAAGCTCCAGCTCATAAGCTATTGCCCCTATCCTCTTGATGACTCTGTAAGGTCCAAAGAAATGTGGTTGCGGTTTCTCTTCTCTGCTTCTTTTAATGGAGGCCTTCCTGTATGTTTGCAACCTCAAATAGACTAAATCGCCAACCTCAAAGGTACAATCAATTATGTGCTTGTCTGCTTGGACCTTTTACTGGTTTTGTGCCCTCTGTAAATGATCCTTCAATTCCTTGAGAATGTCTTGGCTCTGTTGTATCCAATCATGTACCATCGGAGCCCTGCTATCACCAAATGCAATCTCCACAAATGATAAAGGATCATAGCTATATAAATCTCTGAAGGGTGACATGCCAATGGACATATGTTGGGCGGTTTTGTAGAAATATTCTTCCAAATGTAACCATTTGACCCATGCTTTTTCTTCTCCTGCTATGTAGTTTCTGAGGTAACCTTCCACCCATTTATTGACTATCTCAGTTTGACCAGCTGTATGAGGGTGATAGCTAGTACTAGGAGTCAATGTCGTACCCACTAATCTGAACAACTCCTGCCAAAACGTACTCATGAATCTATTGTCCCTGTCACTGATGATGGTTTTGGGTTGGCCGTGTAGTCTGAACACCTCTTTGAAAAATAATTCGGCCACCTGTGCTGCACTGAAGTCTATGGCTATGGGAAAAAAGTGTGCAAACTTTGTCAACCTATATACCACCACAAAAATGCAATCTTTCCCCTATGCTTTGGGCAACCCGGTGATGAAATCCATGGATATACTTTCCCACTTGTGCTCTGGAATAGGTAGGGGCTGCAACAGTCCTGCAGGGTGTGTGTGCTCATCCTTGTTTTCTTGGCATGTAGTACATTCTTTGACATGCTTCATCACATCTTCCTTGAGGCCTTTCCATGCAAACCTCTCTCTCACCTGCCTGTACATCTTACTGATGCCCCGATTCCCTGCTACTGGTGAGTTATGACATGCATTTAGGATCTTAGCTTTGAGAGCTGATCCAGGAACTAAAAAAATCTGGCCTTTGTAATAGATGAGGTCATTTATGACCCTGAAGTTGTCATGTTGTATTTTCCTATCCAACAGTTGACAAGCGAACTGATCCTTTGCATATTCCACTATCAAGTGTTTCTTCCAGTCGACTGACATACCAGACATGGTAAAAATGGATGGCCTTCTGGATAATGCATTGGCCATTGTGTTGTTCTTCCCTTTAACGAATTCAATGCCAACGTCATAGGCTTGTATTTTTCTTACCCATTTTTGTTGTCTTTCATTCAAATCCTTCTGCTCCAATAGATATTTAAGACTATTATGGTCTGATTTGACCACAAACCTTGCACCTACCAAATATTGCCTGAATTTGGCTAGTGCATGCATGATAGCCAACATTTCTTTGTCATAAATGTTGTAAAGTAGTTCAAGACCCCTGATTTTTCGTCTTTCATAGGAAAGGGGGTGCTTGTTTTGCATCAACACGGCCCCTATACCTTCCCCTGAGGCATCACACTCCGAAGTGAAGGGTATGCTGAAATCAAGAAGAGCTAGAACTAGGCAGGTGCTCATGACCTCTTTCATTTTCTCCATCGTGACTTGGGCCTCATCATTCCATTTGAAGGACCCCTTTTTGGTCAGGTCAGTCAAGGGTGTGCACAGTTGAGAAAACCCTTTGACAAATTTTCTATAGTATGTGCATAGGCCCAGAAATCCCCTTAGTTTTGTGAGTGTTTTTGGAGTAGGCCATTCCCTAATGGCTGTTATTTTCTCTTGGCGTACCTGTACCCCTTTTGCCCCTATGATGTGTCCCAAGTAAATCACTTCTATCATTCCAAACTTACACTTGTATTCATTGGCATATAGTGATTGTTCTTCCATGATTGACAGGATTTGGTCCACATGTCGAAGGTGTTCCTCCCAAGTCTTGCTGTAAATGAGCAAGTCATCAAAGAATACCAACAAGTGTTTCCTTAGTTGTTTGTTGAACACATGGTTCATGCAATACTGAAATGTGGCTGAGGCATTGGTTAACCCAAAGGGCATCACCAAAAACTCGTAATGGCCGTAGTGACACCTAAAGGCTATTTTTGAGATGTCCTCCTCCATCATCTTGATTTGATGGTAGCCCAAGTGAAGATCAATTTTTGTGAAATATATAGCTCCATGCAGCTCATCCAACAACTCATCAATCCTGGGTATGGGGTACCTATTTTTTATCGTCTTTTTATTCAAAGCCCAGAAGTCAATGCACATTCTCATCA
Source organism: Picea engelmannii (assembly GCA_009831015.1). Classification (NCBI taxonomy): domain Eukaryota; kingdom Viridiplantae; phylum Streptophyta; class Pinopsida; order Pinales; family Pinaceae; genus Picea; species Picea engelmannii. The sequence continues at coordinate 80,037 of ML797720.1, read as the reverse complement.
TTCCATCCTTCTTCTTCACCAAGACTACTGACGAAGCAAATGGGCTTGAACTTGGTCTGATTTGTCCCATGTCTAGAAGCTCCTTGATGGCCTTCTCTATCTCATCTTTATAATTATTGGTATGCCTATAGGGTGTGGTGATAATAGGATTAGCCCCTGCTTCTAGCTCAATGATGTGCTCAAACCCCCTGTCTGGTGGCACACCTGGAGGAATCGACCCAAACACTTTCTGGTGCTTGTTAAGGATTCTTTTGATCTCTGGTGTGTAATGCACCTTTCCCTTCTCATCCACCCATGTTGAGACCTTACATTCCAATGTGTATACAATTTCTTCCCTTCTGAAGATGGCTTCCATCCTCTTGGCTGTGACCACTCTGGCAGAGTTACCTGTCATTACTCTGAGCGCAACCTTTCATCCTCCTTCCTCCACAAAGGAAATTTCCATGGTCTTGTAATTTTTGGTGATGGGTCCTAAAGTGCTAAGCCATTGCACCCCTAGGATGGTGTTGGTATCAAGAAGATCCATCACATACACATCCCGAACTAACTCATGCATTCCCAAGGTGAGTTTCATACCTATTATGTATCTGTTAGAGGGCATAGTACTACCACCTGCTACCTCCACTTTGAATCCTTCAAACTCTATTGTAGGTATGTGCCTCCTCTTTAGTAATGTTGCATCAATGAAATTGTGGGAAGATCCTCCATCAATCAGAACTGACACTCTCTATCCTTGTAAGACCCCTCTCATCCTGAAGGTGTTAAACTTGGGTACCCCGTTGATAGATGCCAACGTAGCCTTTTTCCAGCTGCACAGTCTAGTTCTGGAACCTCCTCTTCTGCTGCCTCTAATGTTTCAGCCTCCATGTTTTGTATCTGACCATACTCATCCTCTACTTCATCATCTAAAGTGACCTCTATGTAATGTACCTATCCTCGTCCCATGCACTTGTGTGAGGGATTCCATGGCTCCTTGCATGTGAAGCAGAGTTGCTTCCTTCTCAGTTCCCTCCTGGTGTTGTCATCTATTCTGCCATGGCCCTTGTCATAACCCTTACGGTCACGTCCTCCCTAGTTTATTGGAGGCCTTTGATCTCTTCCACCATTGTTAAGAGGTGTTATGGGTATGAATTTTGGTTTAGCAGCTGGACCCAGATCCCTCGTCTTCCAAATGGCTTCCTGTAGGCTAGTAGGCTTGAAGGCCTTAACCCAACCCTTCAAGGGTTCCATCAATCCTTCTGTAAAGAGCATAATGAGCCTGGTTGGGGACATATCTTTCACCATCACTTCCAACCTATGGACTCATCAATGTATGCCTCAGTCGTACCTGTTTGCTTGAGTTGGGTGAGCTCCCGAAAATGTAACTCAGGATCTCCTAGATCAAATCTATCAATGAGCCTCTGAGTGAATTCTATATAGGAAACAATATAGTTGTGTCCAAGTGTGGTGATCCCATGGTACCACCAGTTATGGGCCTTTCCATCCAAGTACATAGTGGAAAACTTGATGGCCTCCATCTCTCTCATGGGGTTAAGTTGCAGGTAAGTATCCAGCTTTTGCACCCATGCTTGTGTTGTCATTTTAGCCATACCATCAAAGTATGGAATATCTATCTTCCCTGCCCTTCGCTCGAACTCAAAGCTACCCCTGTGGTTCATCCTAGGCTAGTTTCTGAACCTGAGTTGACAATACTAGTCTAGGGACATCTATCTTTTAACTTTCATATCCAAGCTATAGTATTCCCTGGTACTCCTGGATAATTGTTCCACAAAATCTTCAACCTGTTCATGCTGCACTTGCTCATCTATGAATGTGGGCATGTATGGTCTAGGGTTAGATTTACTACCTAAGTGTTGGCCTAGTGGTTCATCCATGAACACTGGCACATATGGCCTATGATTGGTCCTGCTACCCATCTGCCCATGGAACGTGCCACCTCCAAGACTTCCTTCGGATCTCAGTGCTTTCTCCAGGTTATATCTGACTTCCTCATGGGTTCCACTAGACCCTCCAGCCTCCTTATTCCCATACGTATTAGGATATTTTCCTTGATGGGTTACTTGCATCAGAAGGTCAGTTATCCTAGTTTGGTTCTCGGTCATTTTCTGTAGATTCTCTTCAACTTTCTTCAAGGTTTCAGATATCTTGGCCTGTCCCCTTCTGTTGGTTTCCTGATACTCATCCAAATGCCAAACCAATGTGCTTTCTGTGAGGTTCATGTTTTTCTAGAACTTACCAAATTTGGCTACTAAGAGAGCCAAGCCCTGAGGCTCATGGTCGTCTCCTGACCCTTCCATTTCTGCCTCTGTTTCACTGCTGTCTTTCTTCCTCCGACCCATAATAATTCCCCTATACTTCTGCATGCACTGATCTCTCCACAGGTTTGGAGGATCGAGGCTCTGATACCACTGTAATGATCCCAAGCAAAATTCTTTCATGGAATCACTAACTACTACTAATTTATTGAGTTATTAAGTGCATACAAGATTCATCAACACATGGAGATCACAATACATTCAAGATGTAGAAGCACAAGCAAAGATCTGACCTTTTTATTATGAGCAATGTAAGATCAATACAATAGATGGCCGATCTGGCATAAACCTCATATGATCGTACAAGCAATAGATATGCACTGATACAAAATTCTCCCGACAATACAAAATAAGCCTCCAAAGGCTGGATATACAATGAAGACTAAATCAAGCAGATTTGAGCCGTACTAATGCTCAACCTCCAAGTTGGAAAGTGCCACGTCCTGCTAGAATGTTGAAGCCCTCAATAATTCTTCCCTTCTACCAAAAGTGTCCAATCATCCCGAGAAATATGCCAAATGATAGATCGGGCAGCTATAAGGACAACCCAGATGTCCAAATTCCGAAATCCACTCTCAAACCCTATAGATTTGAATTCTCCACTGAATGGTGCACCCCACTGGATGACTGAAACCCTAGCTGGTTCGACCCTGATGAAGGAGGCCTCCAAATTCTCTGAAACTCTCCAAGAATATAGATCGGGCTATGAGAATCTCGTGGGAGAAATTTTGGGCTCAGATCTCAAGCAGATCTCCCTAGATCTGAGTTTTATTGAATCACAGGACATCCCCTATGGCTCCAAGACATCCCAATCTGTAGACAAATTTAGAATGATGATTACCCTCCAGAAAATATCTCAAACTGATGGTCCTGCCCCTGCAAACACAACCCAACTGTTGGAATATCCCCAGGCCCTCAAGATAAGCTGGATCGAACCTCCCTCTAGATAATGGTGCACCCTTGCTGGAAACACAAGAACAGTATGTCCTACTACCTTATGAAGTGATAGATGGAGATGAGTTGAGACTAGAATGGTGTGGAGGAGTCTTTCATCCCTGAGACCAAGTTGCAGAACAAGGTGAGTCGATATTTTACCACTGAGTTGCTCACAAGGGTTTGTACAGCAAAACCCCCAAATTGAATGCTCAAGAGAAATAACAAATGCTAATCCAAAACCATAATGAGTAATAGGTGTGCCCCAGCCTCTTACTTATACTTTTCCTTCTAATTCTCTGTTGAGTTAGGTTAACTCCCATGGTTAATCTTCTATTCTCCTGTTGAGTTATCTTTTACTCCTTTATCCTTTTCCTTTCTTAAGTCAACTTAAAATTATAACNGACCTAGTGGGGGTTCCTAGGCCACTGAGTCTCCTCATCACCTCTCTAAGAGGTGGGGGACATTACAATTATGGTACAGGTTGATTTCAGGTTGTCTGGCATAGGTTGGTGTGTGGTTGATGCACTTGTTTATGGTATAGGTTGATTACAGGTTGAGCTATAGTTTGATTCATGGTTGATGCATGGTTCAGGTTTATTGGTATAATTTTATAGTGGTATATCTCATAGTTATAGTGTGAAAATGATTCCATCATTCTACTTCTACTTCATGGCGGTTGGATGAGGCAAGGACATGTGGTTGTAGCCACCTTTTGGTTGTAGCCAAAGAACATAGGGGGTTGTAGCCTCCTTCTTGTTGTATCTAGAGAATTGGGGAGTTGTAACTTCCTTGGGTTTGTATCCTGAGAAACTAGGGGGTTGGAGCCTCCTTCCAGTTGTAGCTGGAAAACAAAGGAAGTTGGTGCTTCCAATGAATGTAATTCTTCAAGACATATAAGAAAAATAATTATGTGGTTTTCTCCCTCTTTGGGTTTCCACGTAAAAAAATGGTGTATTGTATATGTGTATGATTTTTCATTTGTTCATTGCTCATTATTGGATGATAATTCTACATTGATATAACACTTTGATTATTTGGTTTAAAAAGGATTATAATTGCTCTATTATTGATTCACCCCCCTCTCAGTAATACAACATATGTATAATATTAACGTACTATAAAGTTACCCATAAAATGTGGTTCCAAAGTCATCGTTAAATAACTTGGAATCAACATTTTGTTGATGATAGGTGACATTTGTGTCTCATTCCTTTGGTTCCTTTGAATTATTTAGTTGGCCTTCCATTTATATGGGATGCAATCCAAGGTCCATGTGCACATGTTGTAGCCTATTATATAAATAACTCAAAGAAGATAAAATTGTTGAGGTTCTCAAAGAGAATGATGTGGTAGATTCAATGAAATGCATTGGTCATGTATAGTTCAAAAACAATACTCTACTATTTTCCCTAGAAGATGGAGTTAAAAATTTCTTCTAGTACCAAATTATACTATCAAATATTTTCTTTCTTATTATGAATATTTCCTATCGATGAAGTAATAAGAGGATCATAGCTCCTTTATCATAACCATTCCTTGATAAAAGTTCCTAGACAAAAAATTCCCTAGAACTATGATCGAAAACATTGTTGGTCATAGTTCCTTCATCACAGTTCATGTCAATCAAAGTTCTTGTGGGTTAGAGTTCTTGACTAAAAAAAGAACTATTCATTGGAAATATGACTAACAAACAAAGGTCATTGTTCCCTTGCTAGTCAAAGTTCCTTCATCATAGTTCTTGTGGTCATTGATCCTGTCAGTCAAAGTTCTTGTGGGTCAAAGTTCTTGACTCACAAAGGAACTATGACCTTTAATAATTATGATCGACAAAGGAACTCTAACCAACATATTTTGTGAAGTATTAGTTCCCCAGGGTTTAAGTTATTAAGGTCATAGTTCCTATGGGTCTTAGTGACTATGGTCATAGTTATTGTGGGTCATAACTCATATTGGTTGGAGTTCCTGTATGTCATAGCTCATTTTTTGTCACAGCTCCCATCGTAATAGTTTTTTTCGTTTAGAGTTCCTATTCACTATATTTATTGAGTTCATAATTCCTTTGGTGTTTATCTTGAAAACCAATGTGTACAAAGAGGTTAAAGGAGTTATCTTGAAAACAAAAGTGTCATAAAACCAAAATAAGTAGGAAAATAAAGGCCTAAATTCGTACCAAGATCATCATCTAACAAAAACTTGTAAATGATGATGTCCTTGATTCAAGTGAAAAATAAATCCATATCATAACTCTTGACAAGGAACAATTTCTTGGAACTACAACTAAGAAATGAAGGTCATGGTTCCTTTTTCGGTAAAATGTTGTTCGCCATAGTTCCTGTCGATCAAAGTTCCTAACTGGAAAAAGAAATGTGACATCAAGAAATATGATCAACAAAGGAACTTTAATCGACAATAAATCATTGATAAGAGATATTGAGGTCATAATTCCTTTCTCGTTCACAGTTCTTGTTCGTTAAAGCTCCTAAGGTCATAGTTCCTTTATAAGTCATGAAATATAACTGATAGGAACTATGATGAAGGCAATTTGATCGACAAAGGAACTATGAACTTCATTTGTAATTCATAACTCTAGGGAATAGTTCCTGTCACTCATATTTCATTGGCTCATATTTATTTATCAGTTAGGAACTCTAATTGATATGAACTATGAGACAATAGGAACCACGATGAAGGAAATTTTATTGATACATAAACTATGACCTTCATTTTTTGGTCATAGCTCCAAGGAATAGTTCCTTTCACTAAAATTTCTTGAGCTCATATTTCCTTTTTTATTTAGGAACTATAAAAGAAAGTCACTATGTCCATAAGAACTATAATGAAGAAAATTTTAGCAACAAAGGAACTATGACCTTCATTTTTCAGTTGTTGTTCCAGGGAATAGTTCTTATTTGTTAAATTTCTTGAGATCGTAGTTCATTAAACCAAATTTCATGATGTAAAATATCTTAAGGCCATATTTCCAAGAGGTCATAGCTCCTAAGAATAAATTTTCCAAGGTCATTGTTGCTAAGGTCAAAGTTCTTCTTGAAGTCATAATTTTTTAGGTCAAAGTTCTCCAGCTCATAGTTCCCAAGGTCAAATTCCTTGAGGTCGTAATTCTCAAGGTTATATTTCTTGAGGTCATATTTCTTGAGTTCATATATCATGAGGTTATAGTTCCTCATCACAAAGTTCCCGAGGTACAATTTCCTATGGTCATAGTTCCTAAGATTATAGTTCTTGAGGTCAAATCTCCTGAGGTCCGAGTTCCAAAGGTCATAGTGTTGAAGGTCAAAGTTATCAAGATCATGACTTGAATAATTTTTACCATAGGAACTATGAGCTCAATATTAATGACCTCGGGGAATTTCTTCTTAGGAAATATGACCTATTGGAACTATGACCTTAGGAACAATGACCTTAAGAACAATGACCTATTGGAACTATGATCTCATGAAATTTAATGTTAAGGTCCTAACTCGCACATAGGTAGATCAATGTATTCGGATGTAATAAAGGTCAATATTAATAAGGCCTTTCAATAAAATAGAATAAGGCGGATGTAAGAAGACCTAATAGAAGCTTCCACTTCTAGAAGGATCTTCCTCTAGATGCTTCTCTTAATAGACATATTTAGTATAAATAAGGGTCGAGGGTGTGAAAACCCTAGCTTGGAGATTATTGTAACAGAGCACTGCTCGATTGGAGGTTGCCCCCTCGAAGAGGCCTGTGAACATTGCTTTCTAAATCAAAGTGCTATTATATTGTTCTTCTTATATCATTTATGTGTTATTGTGGAGATTATGTTGGATATTTTACTGTTATTCTATCATTTCTAGCATTTTTACGCCGAAAGGCGTATACCTATTGACAATGAGCAGAATTAATCACCTTTTAATCATAAATTTCAATCTTACGGTTCGCAATTTAAGATGCTGGCATATTCTTCGTCGTCCTCTCTAATCAATGGATGAGATTTTAATAAAT
>ML797719.1:175193-186737 GCA_009831015.1 Picea engelmannii | reverse complement strand
ATGTTGATGTACTTAATTTATATGTTTATGCTGATGTTGATGCTAGGTCATGTTAAATTATATTAATCTTCAACCTTACTTTGTATCACAATTTTACAAACTAGTTCACTTGAAAGTACGATGTGATAATTTGTCCTCATTCCGAGAATATTTCTTTTGTTAATAAGTTCATAATGAATAATTAAAAATAGTTATGTTAAGATCAATTATTATTTATAAAATCATTGTGATATTTTAACTTCCTCTAAATTGTAATTTGGACATTGTTTTTTATATTGCCATAATTAATACAATTCTCAAAATCTATAATTCAACATTTTTTTACTATACTATAAGGATGTATGAATGTCAAAATTAATCAAGAAACATATACAAAAACATAAAAAATACCCTTTGTTACATGTTAATTGTTGTTGTAATCGATATTAAGAAATTAATTAGCTACTAGGAGACATAAAATTTATTTCTTACCCACAAATAAAAAGAGGGGATAAGGGATAAAAACTCGTTATGATATACATATTTAATTCAATTTTTAATTACATATTTATTATTATTATATATTATATGTAATATAAAAATAATGTATAACTTAATATATTATATTTTATTATGTTATAATTAATATATAATATAATTTATTATATTATTTATATTATATTATATTTATTTATTATATTTATAATATAAAATTAATATATAGCAGTATATATTATATTTATTATATTAAATAATATATTATGTATTTCATTTTTATGTAATCTCTTAAGTATATATTATTATATGGGTTTAGAGAGGGACACAAGCATTAATTATTTAAGGACAATGATGTTTCTTTTTAAATCTTACTTAAGAGGCTGATTTTAGATAAATATTCCCTTAATTAGTATGTATGAACTCAAAATTAAAAACTAATACAATATAATACGATATGGTAATGATATGAAATGGTGGGTAAGAAAAATAGATTTTAAAATTATGATATAAAATATTTGATATTTACAATACAATAATATATTAATTTTTAAAGTAAAAGTTCAAATTAAAATACTAAAAGTTCAAATATCATCTAGATTTACAATGGAAAAATATTTATATCATTTACACATAACATTTAATTATATCATCCAATCAAAAAATTAATAATATTTCATATCAAATATTAAACACTAAAAATATTATTTTTTTAATAATCAAATTATTGAATCCACTATAGATTTGAAAACATAAAGAGAAGTAATTAAAGAATAAAACATGTATAATATATCAGTCTTCATTGTTATCTCCCTGATTATCTTCCTTGTTTGGCATGATAACACTGTTGTTCTCAAAAATATGTTTCGGTCTAGGGTTGTGTCTTAATACAAACCACCAATCTCTATCCAACACATTTGGGTAAAAAAAAACTTGGTTGCAATCTTTTGGGAAAACAAAAGGCTCCTTAGATTCATCCCACATATTTTTAGAGATGATACATATCATCCCAATATCACGATCTTCCTTTAAATTATTCCAATCAAAGGTGTCCCACCACTTGCACCTAAAAATAACACATTGGAAAGAAGAGAAGTCCACTCGAATGATATCTTGTATCTTTTTTATGTAACCTAACTTCTCATGTATGGTATTTTGATCACAGTGGCTAGAACGACTAGATTGGTCAAACTCAACTTCCACTCCACAGTCTTGTGTCACGTGTCCATCATCGACATCCTCTATGTGAAAATGATGTCCATATGCCCACATAGATGGGAACACATGCACCTATAAAAAAGTGAACAAATCACAGTGTCAATATGTGTCTAATAACCCAACCATTAAAATACAAAATAACATAGATGTACTTACAATTCAAATGTGCATTAATAAGTTAAAAATTATGTACAAAAATATATTATTACCGAGTTGCTGCAACCAATCCTTATGTTTAGTGCATCCTCTTCTTCACACGGGAACGACCAAATGCACCATATTTCTCTCTGAATTGGTCAACAACCCAACTATTGGGGCATATCATTGAAATATTTTCTTTTAAATGATCAGGATAAGGCATACTTCTACCATTCAACCATCTGAATTATTTCCTATCACTTTCCCATTTCCTCCTCTTTTGTTTGTATAATGTGACCCACGACTATGTTGCCTCCGAATTGTAAACAATCAATTTATAAATTCGTCGATGTATTCATGAAATTAAACCAAGATATAGTACATATGAGATCGTGATCAAAATATTCATTATGAATTTCAGTGTGAATAGTTACTGTGTATAAATTTGACAAACGATAAGTTACTTACTCTTTTTCAAGTGCATTTTTCCCTTCATTTGGAGAAGCTCCCCTTCTCCTTTTTCTTCACCCCTTTTTTCATCCCAAATCATTGCACCTGGTGTGTTGTCAATATGTTTTATGTACTCACTTGAATAATATAAAGACTCATATCATATGTATCCCTCTGCCATAGACCCCTCGGGTTTTTCACTTTGATGAAAAAATCATTTCAATTTCTTCATGTACCTCTCTAAAAAAAACATCCAACGACACGAGACCACCCCAACTAATTCAACCTCATCTACTAGGTGAATTAGAAGATGAACCTGCAAGTCCATGAAACTCGGTGGTAGTTCCTTCTAAAACATCCATCGTGGAATGCTAGCCATATGAATATCCTTTGATGTGATCCAACATAAAAATGCATACAATTTAGATATGGAACACCTTAGGTCATGGGGGAAGTCATGGTTCACACACCCATGCACGAGTAGAGGATAATGACACTACAAATTAAACACATACAAATTATTTCTATGTTATCCCATGGCATAAAAATAAAAATTACAAATAATAAAAACATATTTTTGACATACGTCGTACCTTTGGAAGGTTCAAATGGTCATGTGATTTCAACCCCCAAAAATGGTATTGACGCATAGTGAAGCAACCTCATAGGTAAAACCCATATAAAGAAGGCACCTTCGCACCCAATATAACTTCCTTTGCCAAAGAAAGAGTTTCTTTCTTCAAAATCCATGGGACATCACCTTCTTTTAAATACCAAGAGGGACCAACCTCTCCTCTACTTTATTGTATTGGCCAATGTTTCTTTTTAGTTTATGAAGAAATAATATCTCTCCTCATAGCCAATGTGTCACTTTCTTTCGATTATATCTTCCTCCATAAACAAGATGAAACATTTTTAAATATATTCAAGGAATCTAGTAAGTGGGGAATGTTAAGGTGCTCCCAATATAAGAGCTCATACAAGATAGGTTTACTTTTCATCCCAATGGGAAATTTATAAACATAGGTGTCAAAGAATTCTAGATAATCCAACATAGGCTCCCCATTTGAATAGAACATTTATGTAATCTCCTTCTCCTTCTCTCTCTCATATTCTCTAATCCATTATGTCGGTGTCATTATTGTAGGCCTTTGGGTTCTCTCTAGTTTACCATTGAAAGAAGATGTTTCTCTTCTATAAGGGTGTTCTTCTAGGATGAATACCCTCGAGAAGTTGTACATTGGATTTCGTAGGCAGTTGGACCACCTAGCTTTCAAAGAAGGTCCACAACATTTACATCCATCATAGCCTTTAGTTACAAGACCTACAAAATTATTGTATACATAGCATGTTAGCGTTTAAGAATAAAATGTCAATTACAATGAATTAAATATGAAAATAAATATTGTTACGTATATAAACAAATCAATAAACATGTTAATTACCAGAGAAAAATCCTAATCCTAGATAATCATGTGTGGTGTAAGCACACATTCCACACAATGTAAAACTCCTCTCTATTGCGATGGGTCTTGATACAACGTATACTTGTATCCCTTCCCATAATTCCTTCAATTCATCTACCAATGATTGTAGGTAGACAACCATGTTCTCCACTTGTCTTCTACCAAGTACTATAAGATCCAACATAAGATGTTCATTCTTCATGGACAACCAAGGGGGGATATTGTTATTGATCACTACTACATGCCAAACATAATAGTTGGTGTTTTGGAGGGAATATGGGTTCATGCCATCCATTGCTATGTTGAGTCATAAACTTCCTACATCATCCTTGAATTTTTTTGGCCATGTATCCTCTATATTATTCATGGATATTGAATCTTTTGGGATTCACATAACTCTCGACTCGCTTGTGTGAGAGGCATGCCATCCCTGCAACATAGATAATTCTTTGCAATGAAAGAGACTTTGAATCCTTGGGATTATAGGCATGTGCCTCAATATCTTAAGAGGAGGACCATGCAATTTAAACCATTTTTATTTGATTGATGGTACCTTTCATGCCCATATTTAGGACATATCTCTTTGTATGCATATTCTCCTCTATATAGAATACAATCATTCAGACATGCATGATATGATATATACTCAACACTCAACATTTTCAAGAATTGATTTGCCTCTTCAAAGCTACCGGGAATTTTTTTATCAATAGGAAGAACCTTATCTTTGAATATCCTACAGTCAGTGGGAAATAGAAATGTACAAGGCCATTTAACATTTATAAAAGAAACCATTTCTAATGTTGATTGTGTGACAAGATTTCTCAAAATTAATATAAGTCACTTTTTGGTCAATTACCTCAATATTTATGAGAAACATGTGTTTGACATGCCAAACTTTGATTTCACATTGTATAGTAACATTGTTCTCCCAAGTTGGGTAGACTTTGACCGGGCACTAGGTCCAAAGAGAGGGGTGGTGGAAGCATATTTTAGAATTTTTAAAATGGTATCATTGATATGAGCATCATCCCCTATCTCATCATTTTGGAATGTGTCTAACAACATTGTCTCCATGGAATTCGTATCCCGTAAGTAATCATCCATACCAACCTCTTTTTTATTGTCTCCATTACCAACTTTTGAAGAACTGCTAGTATTGTTGTAGTCATTCCTAATTGGTGAATCTGGACATAGTGGGAATTGAATAGGTGGTCTATTATATTCGACAACATAGGTATTCCAATAGAGGACTAACACCTTCAATAACCACTCACACAACCAGATAAAAGATCAACACACTGATGTTTTGACGTGGTGAAACCCCTACAAGGAAACATCCACTGAACCAACCAACATGGCCACTTGGAGCATTTTATTGATACAAAATAAAAATATTACAGAGAGATTTTACAATAGATTTTCTCACAATCGATCATCGACAAATGACCCTCCATGATCTTTAAATAGAGATCTTGTACCAACCAAGTGTCAAGCCACATATCAATGGCTGTTAAGATTGAGGATAATATGAACCATCGGATCACTCTATGTACGGAACATATCGTGACCATCTGATTTCCTAACTACAAATGAATACTAATGCATACTAAAGAAACACACTAATAAACACACTTTTACCTAACGATGCATTAGAACAAGTAGATATTAACTAACTCCTAAGTGTCTAAATATCCTAACATCCCCCCTAAAGAACAACTTGGGATAGGATTGAAGGATTTACAATAGTGACACAATAGGAGAAGGAAGGAGGCATTAGATTCTATCCCTCTTTAATGAAAACTTCCTGAACTCCTAAAATAGATCGAACTTTGGAAAACTTCACTTCTGTAAGAGGCTTTGTGAAAATGTATGCAACTTGCTCTTCTATAGGGAAAAATAGAACTTTAATAACTTGATCATGAAGGAGCTTTCTGATGAAGCACATATGTAGATCAATGTGCTTTTTGCGCTGATGTTGAACTTGGTCTTTGGAAAGATTGATGGCACTCTCATTGTTGCACCAAAAGATGGTTGGATCCTGCTGCTCAAATCCAAACTCTGAAAGGATCTGTCAAAGCCACAAGGCTTCCTGACTTGCATTTACCACTACTCGGTACTATGCTTATGCTAAAGAAAGTGCAATATCCTATTGTTTCTTACATGTCAAAGTGACAGGTCCTGAACCAAGGCTGAAAACATAACCTACAGTAGACTTAATATCATCAAGGTCACCGACCCAATTTGAATCAGTGAAACCAACCAATAAAGGAGTCCCACCTGAACTGTGATGTATCCTGAATTAACTGTACCATAGACATAGAGAAGTATCCTTTTAGTTGATTTCCAATGGATTTCATGGGGTGTTTTCATATAGAGGGAAACACGACCAACAACAAAGGAAATATCAAGACGAGTATGAGTCAAGTATAAGAGGATACCAACTAACTGGCGGTACAAGGTGGCATCAACTTCAGAAGAAGTACAGGTGACAGTAATCTTGACTCCAGACTAGAAGGGAGAAGGGGTTGGATTATAATCATCCATGTGAAACTGATGAAGAAGTTCACAAGCATACTTAGACTGGGAAAGAAAAATTCCTTCATTGGTTTGCAAAACTTGGAGGCCAAGGAAATAGTGCAAAAAACCTAAGTCTGTCATTTTAAATTTATTCTTAAGGATGGTTTTCACATGGTTTAAAAGTTTTGAGCCACTAGCAATAAGGATAAGGTCATCAACATAAAGGACACAGATTATGAGATGACTTCCTACTTTCTTGGTATAGACATTAGGATTAGAATGGCATCTAGAGAATCCAACGTCAATAAGAAAGTTGTCCATTTTGGCATACCAAGCTCAGGGAGATTTCTTAAGACCATAAAGAGATTTCTTAAGGCGACAAACAAGGATAGAGTTAGTTTGGACATATCCAGGAGGTTGTTCCATGTAGATTTATTCATGCAAATCTCCATGCAAGAAGGCGGATTTAACATCCATCTGATAGACCTCCCATTTATGTGAGGCAACAAGGGAAAGCACAAGGAAGATGGAATTCATTTTGGCTACAAGGGTAAAGGTTTCATTATATACAATTGCTTCAACTTGGGAAAATCCTTTGGGAACTAACTGAGCTTTGTGTCTTTCAACACTTCCATCTGATGCATACTTAGTTTTGTAGACCCATTTACATCTAACAAGTTTTATTCCTTTTGGAATAGGTACAAGATACCAAGTATCGTTTTCCATTATAGAACGATACTCTTCATTCATTGTTGTATCCAAATATGGATGACCTGAATCTTCTGCAAATGTATCTGGATCATGAGTCTCTAAAACTTGAGACAAAATAGAATATGCTCGTTGAAACTGTGAACGTGTCTGATGTCGATATGAATGATCACCAACAAGATCACCAGTTGCTTCTCGTGTTGAATGGACCCATCTAGGAAGTTGTGGAGATAGTGCTGGTTCAGGTTCAAAGGACTCATCTGGAGGAAGGTGAGTAGGTGGAGGTGGATTTTCATCCTCACTGCCATCATCTAAAGAAGAAATGAGAACAACAACATAAGAAGGTACACATGTTGAATATGGCTCGCAGGTCAAGGAAGGCACAATCGTTGAATTAGGCTCCCAGGCCAAGATATTTTCATCGAATTTAACATCTCTTCTAATAATAATTTCATTACAATGTGGTTGAAGAAGTCTATAACCTTTGAAATATTCAGAATAAACAAAAAATATACACTTCTCACTTTTAGGCTCCAACGATTTCCTTTTCTCATTAGGAATGTGAGCCCATGCTATACTGCCAAATACACGGAAGTGACTTACATCTGGTTTAATTTTAGTCCAAGCTTCTTCCGGTGTTATATTTTTAAGAGCCTTTGTGGGAGTGTGATTTACTATGTAATCTGGATAGTTGATTTCTTTCGCCCAATAATTTAGACTTAATCCCTTATATTGGATCTGTAACGTCCTCCTCGTTACGACGAGAACTTTGATAACAGGTGCAAATATTTTTTTTGTTTAAGGTGTGTGCGCACGTGTAGAAGTAAAAAACACACTTGACTCTACGTCGCCACTCGACAACCAACAAGATGCAACAACGATGTTTATCACAAGAAGACTGAGGGCACACAACGGGTAACTGCAAGCAATAAACGACCATAGACACAAGGCACACAACACAACATTTAACGACTTACTGGGTTATGCACAGTACGAACACACAGGGAAGGATCCATAGTAGAAGATATTACTATTTTTGCACAGGAAAGCATGGCGTTTAATCTTAGTTCTCTGCTCCGGACAGAGAGAAGGTCAGATAGGCTCATGGATGAATGCTCAGGAAGAAACTAGTAATCTCCATCAGGTGTGTCGCAAGAGTGGAAACCCTGCCTTTAAAGGGCCCGAGACTCTTGATATGGCACATGATCTTTTACATAAATAATCACACACAAACTTATATACGGGGCTACAATGAGGTGTCTACCTCCCGCCCGACACCACAGACCAATCCAGAAATTAAAAAACTAGGCAGAATAACAATTGAAAGAGCAACCACCTCCTCTATGAAAGGCGCAAGAGAAAGGAACTCAGACAACGACTAACCAAAATTTAAGACAAGGTATTGTCTATGACCAATTGTAGTTGATTACTGACCAGCCGCTCTCTTAAATTTCATCAACCGACAAATACCTTATACATAAGGTAATTCCAATTAATCTCCATCCCTCCTTTATTAGGTTATAAAGTCCTAAAGTACTTAGTTCAAGTACATTGCCTTAATCACAATCGCATTGCACCTTCTCTGTTAACCATAATAATTAAGCCGCGAAATCAGTACCAAAAGATGAACCCACAACATTTACCTTACCTTGAATGTTAGTACTGACATAAGCATCCTTATCATTAATTACATTCCACTAACATTTCAAGTAAAATCACAAGTACTATGCATTTTATTATTATGATAACTATGATCTACACTGACTGGATCATAAAATAACCCTATCATCACTTCTCATCCGAAAACAATATTGCCATTTCGATAACCAGGAATTTACATTTTAACTGTTATCAACCACAATGAACTACAATACCAAGAACCTAAAATAACCATGCCCTCATTTTATATTACAATGACTTGCATTTAAAACAACATACAAATTACCAATCATGTTAACAACACCTACCTTATCTCCTTATGTTATATAGCAATAAAGTACTACCTTTACCTATTACCCACAATATATTTTGGTTAAGTTACTTCATACATATTACCACAACAATAGATTATAGTAAGAAGACAATGCCATTACATAATATTAAAATGACTTAGCAATCTAAATATCCACATCATTCTTGGATAGGTTTCAAGCCCTAACTCACTATCTATATCACCATAATCCTTCAATTAAGGAATAAGGATTTACATTTTATTATTTAAAAAAAAAAAAAACAACGCTACACTAACATTACCAATTCTTTACATTGATCATATCCTAAAACAAATAAAACTAGCACCTCTTCATATTACATTGCAGTAAATCACATTCGCTGGAATATGTAATTATCAAGCTTTTAGGAAAGGTAGAACATAACTAATCTAGTAATATAAGCCAGCTGTAATAAACCACTCACGTTCAAGAATATATATCAATGTCATAATTTTATGAAAGAAAGGCAGACCTATGAAACGAGATAGCTGGAATAAAACCACCATATCTAATTAACGTCAATAGAGACTCCATCAACATGCAATCAATACCAGCCACTTGGTATATTCAACATTCTGGCAAGATAGAAATAAATTTTGGTGCTACCTATCAGTTTGTGAATATAACAATATATATAAATGAATTCTAGGGCTATAGTTGAATTTTCCCAGGTCCCACGCTACATTCTAGGTTAGGTATTTAGAAACAAAAATATGATAATGAATAGCCACCATTTAACTAGTAATGAAATAAATAAATGGCAATTAAATATCACAACATTATTTGCTGTAAAAACCATTCATTCACTAGGTGAGGACCCACAGGTAGAGAATTATGTTACGTTCTGCAAATGCAAAGGAAATAAATGCTGCCCATTCAATAAGGTGCACAGGGGTGTGTTCCAGCAACGCGGAGGTCAATTCATGTCAGGCTCAGGTAGGGTCAGTACCTAAATGAGTAGAGGTAAGAAAACTTGTTTACGCAGAGGTGGGAATGACCTAAAATAGGTACAACGAACTTACCAACTTATTTCATAAAACCAGAGCCAGGTCGAGAACCAAATCACAACGACCCAATACAACAAAGTCACAGCCAACTCTTAAGCACCAAGGACTGTTTACGGTTAGCTAACACGGTTAGCAAAAACTCAACTCAAACACAGAGGATTGGCAGAGAAACAGGCAAGGAGTCTATACACCATGCGCAGAAATTACAACAAAATCGCAAGGTATTTATAACAGTAAAACACATTGAAAACCAACGATGCATCGAGAATTTTAACCATAAAATAACGCAGAGACATACAGCAGTCACAGAGAGTTTTCTAACCATGAACCCACAGAGATATACCACCATAGTGCCGAGGATTTCTGACAATAAAAGAAAATGCAGCGAGTGGTGTTTATCCGCGGGGGTTTCCTCCTTGAAACTTATGGAAAGCAGAAATCAAACGCAGACAGATGGCCATCAACAATACAGGGTTACAAGGTGGATTGCCCACGAATTCTCAGGTCAAAATAAGAATAAAAACAAAAAAAGGCCCATACAACTGAAGCAAGAACGAAATATCCTATCCATTGAACAAAAGGGGAAAAATCCAACACAACCGAAAGAAACCCCTGTCAGAAAATGAAACACATTTTCTCATGAATCCGATTGAAACAAACCTCAATTCGGAACAGGAGGAGATAGCTCACTGAGATATACCAGCGCCCATGGTAACAAAAAATCCCACAGTGACACTTAAAAACACAGTCCTAATATCTCCTTTATCCCAACAGACTAGCGACAACAACGATTAAGAAATATTTTAAGACTATAGCAAATTTGAGCCACCAAGGAACATAAGTAAAACAACCATTAAACCCATTCACAACCCATATTCTGATACCGAAGTAGATCATAATGCATCCTATTCTACCAATTTACAAATGAACCATACCGTTGCCTTATAGCCTGCCGCGATGACGTCCGCGCTCCGTGTCGCTCCTGCTCGCCAACTGTAGAGAATACACCGGTACCTCCCAGCCAATCGCTAGGGGTACTCTGCTTCCCCCTTAGCCCCCCGAGCTGCAAAGGGGCCACACCAATCTAGAAGGTATCCTATCTTCCCATCTCACCTCCAAGGCTGAGCTACCACTCTAATCCTAGCTGAGAAAATCCCAACTCCTCACAAGCAATCAGTCCCCGTCCAATCCGGCAGCATAACAATACCTAATAGTCCCTCCCCCCTTTTCTTCCTCATCTACCTTTCTTTTATAGAGTTTTGGGGACCCCCCTTGCCCTAATTCACATTTAACTCAAGTTTTTAATGAAAACCCCTAAAATTCTCTGTCTTACAAGTGTCACTCATCCCCCATGTTTCTCCAAGATTATATTCTTTAACTTATTAATTGTCTATGTTTCATTTATTACTTAATTTCCCTATTTTCATTAATCCCTTCTCTTCTTTTTTTTAAACCAAAAAAAAGGTAAATGCGCTAATTAATATATCCATTTTATTTTTAAATTTGTAGCTTTTTATTAATGGTAGATGCGGTAGTGACTAATAAATCAACGTAAAGAGAATCCATTATTAA
>ML797719.1:104224-152816 GCA_009831015.1 Picea engelmannii | reverse complement strand
AAATCCAATTACAGAATTGAAAAAGAAGAATAAGAAATTTGTATGGTCAAATAAATGCGTTGAAGCATTTCATAAGCTTAAGGAATCATTAACAACATCACCGATATTAAAAATTTTAGACATGGACAAGGAATTCTTAGTATGCACGGACGCATACAAGGAAAGATTGGGTGGAGTATTAATAGAAGAAGGTCAAGTTATCACATATATTTCAAGGAAACTAAGAAGGCATAAAGAGAATTATGCAACACACGATTTGGAATTTTTAGCGATTGTTTATGCCTTACGAGTTTGTAGACACTACCTTATTGGATGAAAATTCGAGTTGAAAACTGATCATAGTGGATTGCAACACATTTTTACACAGAGTGACTTGAACGAACGAAAAATATGTTGGTCATACTTTTAGTGAGTCTTATTTTGAAATCATGTATATTAAAGGAACAATTAACAGAGTAGCAAATGCATTGAGTTTGAGATGACACATTTTCTTAGTAATATCCCTAAAGATGAATCTTTAAGAAAATATTTTAGCATTACAGATTGATGATGAATGATACAAGGAAGTAAAAGAAAATATTGGACAAGATACCATGATGGCACCTAGATATGAGGGTTATTCTTTGGATAGCGACAGACTATTAAGATATAATGGAAGAATTTATATACCACCAAATGACGAAATGAGAAATTTAATTTTGAATGAATCTAATAGAGCAATGTATATGGCTCATCCAAAAGTCACAAAAAAAGGAATATCTCAAACCATTATCCTTTTGGAAGGGAATGAAAATTCATATAGTGTAACGTTCCCTCCGTTACGACTAGGAAAGAGAAGCACATTTTTTTTTTTTGTAAGCATTAAGAAATTAACGTCAAAACATAATTCATAGCAGTGCATAATCTATGACATCATAAGTAAAAGAATTATAATATACTGATCATTGTAATCAATAGCGATGCAATCAATGCATCAAAATAAAGGATAGTGACACATAAACATAAATAGCGATGCAGCTCAACACATCACAATCAACTTGAAGCAATTTATAAAAAAATGATAAACCAGATACTGAATATTAAAATGACTACTTGCCCAACCTACCCTGCAAGTTTAGGACCTCCAGGACACATAAGCAACACTCAAGCCTAGGATTCATCCTATTAATTTTGACCATTTAAGGTCTTAGGACTGGCGATTGTTCTGAGGAACAAGGGGATGTCTAGATCCCACTAACACAATCAATTCAAAAACCAACTAGCTCAATCAATCAACATGATTATTGTTCATGGAGAAAGATAATTTAATTACTAAATCAATCATATAATGACAAAGGTTAAGGCAAAATGCAATCAACTTTATCCTATTTTCATGGTGCAAAGAAAACATCTATTTTATTTCGAGGCACGCGATTAATCAACTACTGAATTCAATAAAAATTCAACATTATTTTCAAGGTGTGCACATGATCTAAATATCGAATTAAAAATAAATCAACATCATTCCAATGAGTGCAATTAATCTAAGCACTTAAGAAATCATACATCAACATTTTTTCAATGTGCATGAGTAATCTAAAGTGTAATCATTTAGGCGTCATCATTAGTCCATAGCACAAGAAATCTAATTACTTAATCATCAACATAAACCATGGGGCAAGGAAAATAGATCGCTCAATCATTTATTCATTAACATTTTTAGTGGTGCAAGAAGTAAACTACACACATGACCATCCATACATCGCTTGATATCATGGCACAAAATAATTATCAATCAAATTTTTCATGGCGCAAAAAGTAAATACACACATGACCATCCATACAAAACTTTTTTATCATGGTGCAAAATAATTATCAATTTAATTATTGCACAAAGGTAAAATACACACATGACCATCCATACATCGCTTTTATATCATGGCACAGGTAATTATCAATTAATTTTTTTATGGCACACAAGTAAACTACACACATAAGTAATAATTTACAAGGAGGATACAAGGAATACAATTATAGGAGAATACATTTTCTATGAGAAGGGAGCATAGCTTTGAGGTTCTAAAAAATAGTAATTAAGAAACAACCATCTAATATAATCAAGTGTGCATTGAAGTTACCGACTACCTTCCTTATATGAATAGAGAACTTGCACCATAACCCTCTCATGCACAAATAGAAGTCAAATAATGCAGGCCCTTGAGAATTCAAAATCTAAGTCGATAAATTCTTCATTCCAAGACATAGACAACAATGTTGAGATACATTATCAAAACACAGAGATAAACTGGTAAAAACATAGAGGCATAACTTGCCAAAAATGTAGAGGTAATGCTGAATGAGTTGTTGGGTGAAAACGCAAAGGAAATGAAAATTCCTTGGTCAAAACGTAGAGATAAAAGAGATAAAATTGTTGAGCATAGAAATAAATGAAGGTTTTTAATTCCAATCTAAAATGTATAGGCATAATACAATCGCCTAGATGGTGGTGTCGCAAAGGTAAGTTTACAATCACCTAGATGGTGAAATCGCAGAGGTAATTTTACAATGTTGGGTGAACTTTTAAAAACGCAGAGGTTAAGGACGAAGAGGTTTTTACAAAAACACATAGGTAAGTTTACAATCACCCAGAGAGTGAAATCGCAGGGGTAAGTTACAGTGTTGGGTGGATTTTTAAAAATGCAGTGGTAAGTTTACAATCACCTAGATGGTGAAATCACAGAGGTAAGTTTACAATGTTGGGAGAGTTTGTTTTAAAACACAGAGGTTAAGGACGTAGAGGTTTAAAAATAATGCCAAGGTTAGAATGGTTTACAATGATGGGAGAATTTTTAAAAATGCAGAGGTTAAGGGAGAGAAGTCGATGAGCATTTGGTTTAATATGTAGAGTTTATAACTCCCAAAAATGCAGAGAATCAATAAGGTAAAATGAAAGGTTTTTTTCCCCAACACACGTGACGTCTTCACATGCCAAAATACATAGAATAACAGCTAAAACACAATTGTTCTTTTTCGAACACGTAGGGCATCCTTCCATGAAACAAACACATAGGAATAAGGTAAAACACATGTGTTCTTTTCCCAAGATGTAGGGCATCCATCCATTCCAAAAATGCATAGGAAATGAGATAAAATGTAGGTGTTCTTTTGATTTTAAGCATTGGGTGGTTTCCTTGATAAAAATGCAGAGAAACAAGTTTTTGGGAAATGAAAAGCAATCAAATTTCTCAAGGAAATAAAAGCATAGGGTTCCAGACTTGGATACCTAAAAAATAGAATGAAAACAAAAATTGTATGTTGGGAAATCACATGAAAATCAAAATGTTCAAGGAAAACAAAAGGCGCAGAGTTGTTGGGTGAGATATAATGTACAAGTGCAAGAAAACTCTTATATAAAAACACAGATATTACCCCCAAATTGAAAAGGGAAAACAGTGAATGAGAAATCAAGATTTAGTTGGGTTAAAAAAAAATCAGACTCATTAGAATTTCCTTTCTACAATACATAATCATCAAGGAAGCTTGCCAGTCCAATATCCAAAATCCATTACCACTCTCAACAATTCTAAAAAAACATATATACAATAAAAACTTAATACATTGTAAAATCAAAATGAAAATATTATGACCGACGAAGATAGGCTTGATGACGATCCTTGGTGACTAACGTTCACTTCCTTCGTCCACTTGCTAACTATTGAGACTTCACCGGTACCTCCCAGCCAACTTTAGGGGTACTCTTCTTCCCCCTTAGCCCCCCAAGACGCAAAGGGGCCACACACACACACAACCTCAACTCTTTTAGCTCCCATCTCACCTCACAAGGTAGAGCCACCACTCTCTCTCAAGTTGGGTATCCCAACTCTCACAAGTGAAACCAGTCAGAATTTTTGCAGCATAACCTTACTCATAACCAGTCTCCCCTTTTACTCATCTCAGTCATTTATTTTATAAAATTTCCTTAGTGACACCTTCCCATTTGCACATTTAATTCACTTTTTAAATAATTAATTAGGAATTATTCCCCCTATACACTTGTCACCCTTTCCCTTAGTTGCACTAGTAAATCCACAATTTATTTTAATTAAAATTTAATTTCCCTTACCCAACCTAAAAATGCTCCTAAAATCACTCCTAGGTGTCCCTTTATTCCCTTTATTTCCAATTAATTATTGGTGCTTTTCTAAAATTGAGTTGAGTTAAAATATGATTGTTCTCTAGTCAGACTAGTGTTAACTAGACTCTAGATACCTTTTTATGATTACATATTCTTTTATTCTTTATTCCTTTCTTATTTTAAATTCTAATTTGGTATTTTCTGCACACATTTGTGTTGTATTAATTATTTAGATTTATTTCATCTCTCTTAATCTCTTAAATTGGTTTACCCTTTTTCCTATTTTATCAAATTTGTAATTTAGTTTTAGTAATCTCACTAAGCTTTAGACTTAGGCTTAAATTCAAAAAGACTTAGACTTTCATTTGGGGGTTTAAAATTAATAATTCCAATCCTTAATTAATTAATTAAATGCGACAATGTCTAAAGATTTTACAAGATGTAAAAATTCACTCAAGGTTTTCTAGGCCACCTAGGTTCATTGGCTCAAATTTTATTACATGCCATGCCCTTCAAGATGCACTCCATGCTGGAAGGGTGCCACTCACCTTTGATTCAAATTTTAATTACACAATGTGCTTTTCAAGACGCACTCCATGCTCCAAGGGTGCCACTCGCCTTTGACTGGTTTTGGTAGTTGTTCAACCCTTGGAGTCAATACTTGATTCATGCGACCTTGTGAGTGACTAAGAGATTCTAAGGAATAACAACCTTTCCTTATTGCCTACCCCTTAGAAATATTTGTGAGTGATTGTCTCAGTCTTCCCTCATGACATCGTGGACCTCTCAAACTAGGTAATCATTAACCTACAATTTGATCCATGGTGGGAGTGCTAGTAGGCTATGTCAAGGATGTTGTCGCACCTCTCCCTCAATATCTTATCTATGTGCATGGCCCCTTTACTCCTTATGTGAGTAAAATTAGAAATAGATTGTCATCCTCCATCCATCAACGAAACACTGTCAATGATCCATAAACAACATCATAATATAATCGATCGTATGTCACATATGGATAAATAAAATAATTATACCAACAAAATCCACTCCCTGACTCAATTCAGAGTCCAAGGAGGTCCATTGATTCCATCGACATCCTCAATCTATCAAGTGTCCTGCACACTCGGGGGAAAATCGTTAATAGTATCTACCAATACATAGATATCAAAAAAACATAAATCATAATCCATCAACATCATCATAAGCATCCATAAGCGAAACAAACAACCATATACTAAAACCAGATCACTTGCATGCAAATGTCCTTAAAGAATAGTCAATCACCTGTGATCACAAGAGTGGGACATTACATACACCCCCTCTTGTTATAAAATTCGTCTCGAAGTTGTACCGTATATAAAATGCAGTAAATAAAGCACCTGACAAGATTTATATGTCTAACTATAAAATAAATGTCGTAACTATTGGCGCATATCATATGCGTCCTCCCAGGTAGTTGATTATGTACTATAATTGTCCCACTATACCTTGACTTGATCGATTGTTTGAAATTGTAGTTGTCAAATGCGATGCTCTAGAATCTGGATTGGCTCCACCATGAATGGACCCTCGTACGACACCTGCAAGGAAGTCATACCAATCACTTATGTAGGATCACTAACATAATGTCTCAAAACAAATACATGAAAAAAATCGTGCATATGCCTCAAAGAATCAGGAAAGGCTGGTCGATAAGCCACATGCCCCTTCCTTTCCACTACTTCAAAGGGTCCCAAAAACCTAGGAGAGACTTTAGCATCCTTTACAAACTTGATCGAACTCTTGTGTGGTTTCAACCACAAGAAAATTTGATCGCCAACTTCATAATTACAGTCAACGTGATGCCCATCGACATAAATATTATGTCGATCTTGCGCTTCTTTAATCCTTTGTCTTATCGGTTTCATGTGTTCTTCCATTTCTTGAATTTAGTTTGGTCCTACCAGGACTCTATCCTCAATTCAATCCCATATTAATGATGACCGACATGGTATCCTATAAATAAACTCAAATGCTTCCATATTAATGGTGCTTTGATAGTTGTTGTTGTATGCAAACTCTACCAGTGGCAAGAACTCTTCCCACGCTTCTGTTGTTCAATCACATACATACACAACATATATTCCATATTTTGGTTCATTCTTTCTATCAGCCTGTCTATCTTAGGGTGATATTTTGTGCTAAAGTTCAGTTGTGTTCCCAAGGCCTCTTGGAAACTAGTCCAAAATCGTCTGGTAAACACCTATCCTCAATCAGATATGATCCTTTTAGGCACGCCATGCAGTCTCACAATATCGTTGATAAAATTTATATCTATGTCTGGTTCATGATACGTCATACGCACATGAATAACATGTGCACTCTTTTCAGAGTGTCAACTACCACAAAAATCGAGTCATTTCTCCTTTCCATCAATGGAAATCCCACAATAAAGTCCATCAAAATGACCTCCAATTTTGATTTCAGTATAGTGTGTGGCTATATTAATCTTTCTAGATGTTTATGTTCAACCTTCACTTGCTGACATTCTATACACCTCGCAACGTAGCTAAATATGTCCACCTTCATTCATTTCCAGAAGAATAAGGGCTTAAGGTCTGCTCCCATCTTCGTGACTCCTAGACGAGCCATCTACACTGCTTTATGAGCTTCATTGAAGATCAAATTTTTGAATTCATCGTTAGGTGGTACATAACTCCAATTATTATACCTCATCAATCCGTCGTTTTCCAATGCATATCCTTCAAACCTTGGTACCAACATGGTGTTTTGTTTGATATTTTCCTTAACCTCTTTATACTAGTCATTGTCACACTATAAAGTTAGAATATTTTGTCGAAGATTCGCCGAAAGAGGTATCCCCAAAAATATGTGTGGTCTTTGACTCAACACATATGCCACTCTATTCACTATTCCTTTTATGTAAGTAATCTCAAAATCGTATTCGCTAAGAATTTATGACCAACACCTTTGTCACACGTTCAAGTCACTTTGCATAAAAAGGTGTTGCAAACCATAGTGGTATATTTTTAGTTTGAATTTCCATCCAATCAGGTAGTGTCTCCACACTCTCAAGGCATACATAATGACCAATAACTCCAAATCATGTGTCGCATAGTTCTCCTCGTGCTTTCTTAATTTCCTTCAGATGTAAGAAATCACTCGATTGTATTACATCAAGACTCCGCCTAAGCCTTCTTTGGATGCGTTGATGCATACTAAGAATTCCTTGTCCATTTTGGGGACTTTTAGTATCGGCGTTGTCGTCAAAATCTCATTGAGCCTTTGAATTCCACACATTTCTCATTGCATACAAACATTTTTTTTTCTTCTGCAATTCCATGATCAGATTTGATATCTTCGAAAAACCTTCGATGAACCATCGGTAATATCCTACTAAATCCATAAAGCTACATACTTATGGTATTTTTTTCGATGCAGGACATTCAATAATAGCCTATTCCTTCATTGGATCCACATATATGCCTTCATCAGAGATAACATGCCTTAAGTAATGAATCATTGATTGATAAAAAGAGAATTTCGACAGTTTCTCGTATAATTTATGTTCTCGTAAACACTGTGGTACCAAGCACAAATTCTCATTATGTTCTTCCATCATTTGAGAATATATCAATATGTCATCAATAAATACATGAACAAACTTTTCCAAGTATTCCTGAAACACCCCATTCATGATGCTCATGAATACCCCTAGGGTGTTTGTCAGTCCAAACGGTAAAAAGATAAACTTGTAATTCCCAAACCTTGTCTTGAATGAGGTCTTAGGAATTTCATCCTCTTTGATCCCTAAGTGGTGATATCTTGATCTCAAGTCGATCTTCGAAAACACAGTCGTGCCTTTCATTTGATCAAACAAATCATCTATTCTTGGCAACGAATAATGGTTCTTAATCATTTTCTTGTTCAATTGATTGTAGTCAATACAGAGTCTCCACGACCCATCCTTCTTCCGTATGAAAATAGAAGGCGCACCTGAAATTGACACACTTGGACATATAATTCCTAGGCCCAACAACTCTTTTAGTTGCATTTTCAACTCCTATAACTCAGGGGTCGACATCCAATAAGGAGTTCTTCCTATCGATTTAGCTCCAGGTTTTAATTCGATGGTAAATTCAAGCTCTCTTTGGGGTGGTAAACCTAGTAAGTATTCTCAGAAAAAGTTTGCAAACTCTGATACTACCGGAAGGTTTTCTAATCCTTCTATCATGCCCCTGTCGTTCAATGATAATATTGCATATAGTGTGCATCCTTTGTGCATGATATTCTATAGTTGTATGAAATAAATGAACATTATGGAAACTATCTAGTTTCTTCATATGATCACTTGTCTATGTCCCTCATCATCGGTCAAACTCAACTGTTTCGTCTTACAATTGAGTATCACATCGTGTGATTCCAACCAGTCCATATTGATCATGACTTAATAAGACCCTAATATCATGACATATAGGATGGCCTTCTTTACAAAATATACCAAGTTAACGATATAGTTCGTAACCCTTCCTCCAACCTTCTACTTGGCACCTGAATCCATTTCCACATATCTAAACTCATCCTGTTCGACTACCTTTACCTTAATTATTTTCATCACTGCACTAGAAATAAAGCTCTTTGTAGCACCTGTATCTATCAAAATAATATAATTTTGGTCAGTGATGGCACCTGACATATCGAGCATAGTACACTGGTGCTCATCCTGGCAGTTATTCACCGCTGCATGAATTCGGTGGGCCTTGCCCAAATCTCCAACTGTAGTGGGTCTGATTGACCCTACTACTCTAGCCCTCTCAACTAGACAATATTGATGGTGATGTGGCTCTCCACATGTCCAACATACGGTCTTCGACCTAGTGCTCTTGGTCCCTGAAGTAGATGCGAATGATCTACCAACATGTAACCCTAGTCTGTTCTGATGAACATGCCTAAACTGTTGTTGTTGCGGACGACGTTGTTGTTGGTGTTGTGGTCCTCTATAGCAAGTTTGTTGATGAGTAGTCGATCGTCGTGGCATCACAAACATGGATCCTCTTGGCATGTCTTGATACCCTGAATAATTTCTAGTTACTGTGTGATGTTTCTACACACCACATGTTGCTTGTCCCATCGGTCTCCCAGGAGTCCTGCCTTGACCCACACCAATCAACTCTTCCTCAACTATGAGGGCCTTCTGGACTGCATCATGTAATGTTTGAGGCATTAGGATATTCACCTTCGCACAAATTCTAACTTTATGGTCGAACAAAAACTTGTTGACCTTGAGCTTCTTCGTGCTCAAATGTGGAGCATACCTAAGAAGCTCCATGAATTAGGCCTCATACTCTGGTACCGTACGACCACCCTATCATATGGTATTGAACACATTGATATGACACTAAATGAATTCCTCTAATAAATACCTCTCTCATAACCATTCCTCGAACAGTTACCATGACACATCTTCAACGTCCATGTTCAATTGTGGTAGGAGCATCTTCCACCATAAAAGAGTGATCCCCTTCAGCTGGAAGACCTCCATGAATACATTCATGTTGGAGGTAAAGTTGCGAAGTGYGAAGAACATCACCATGTTCTCCATCCATGCATTGGTAGATGCATCATCTATGGAACCCATGAAMTCAGGAAACTTGACCTTATCGAGTTCATTRTGAATGCTACCARTATTRTTTGGGGTGTGTTGTGGACCCTCAGGGGGTACAAGTTTCTTGGCCTCATCTCTATCTAGTCGGTTAATCAAGGCCTCTGACATTCTCTGAAAGGACTTCATCAACCCAACCACATCCCCCAAAGAAATATGTTCCTRTCCAATGAATTTCTCTTCTCCTTGGGGGTTAGACACCTCTGGTGTGGATGCTACAAGAGGCATTGCACCTCCTCCCCTAGAACCACACCATATCCCTCCACGATGTTCTCTAACCATGATTACCTACAAGGACATAATTCAATTTAATTAGAAATAAATTATTAATCAAGTTTTTAATACAATGGAAGGTGTAATGATCCCAAGTCATGGGGTTGAACCCACTCTGATACCATATGTAATGTCCCCTCTATTATGACTAGGAAATCAAAGCACATTTTTTTTAAGAATTAGGAAATTAAAGTCAAGACATAATTCATAGCAACACATAATCTATGACATCATAAGTAAAATAATTACAAGATACTCATCATTGTAATAAATAACAATGCAATCAATGCATCAACATAAAGGATTGTGACACATAAATATAAATAGCGACGCAGTTCATCACATCACAATCAACTTGAAGAAATTATAAACAATGATCAACCAGATATTGAATATTAAAATGACTACCAGACCAACCTACCCTGCAAGGTTAGACCCTCCGGGACACATAAGCAACGTTCAATCCCAGAATTCATCCCATTGATTTTGACCATTTAAGGTCTTATGGCTGGATATTGTTCTGAGGAACAAGGAGGTGTCTACATCCCACTAACACAATCAAGTCGAAAATAAACTAGCTCAATCAATCAATATCATTATTGTTAATGGAATAAGAGAATTTAATTACTAAATCAATCATATAACAAAAAAGGTTAAGGTGCACTGTAATAAACTTTATTCTGTTTTCATGGTGCAAAGAAAACATCTATTTTATTTTGAGGTGCACAATTAATCAATTACTGAATTCAACAATAATTCAACATTATTTTCAAGGTGCATGTGTGATCTAAATACCGAATTAAACATAAATCAACATCATTAAAATGCGTACAATTTGTCTAAGAACTTAGAAAATCATACATCAACATTGTTACAATGTGCACAAGTAATCTAAAGCCTAATCATTTAGGCATCATCATTAGTCCATAGCACAAATAATCTAATTACTTAATCATCAGCATAAACCATGACGCAAGGGAAATCAATCCCTCAATAATTTATTCGTTAACATTTTTAGTGGTAAAAGAAGTAAACTACACACATGACCATCCATAAATTGCTTGATATCATGGCGCAAAATAATTATCAATCAATTTTTTTATGGCGCAAAAATTAACTACACACATGACCATCCACACATAGCTTTTATATCTTGGCGCAAAATAATTATCAATTTAAATTTTTATAGAGTAGAAGTAAATTACACACATGACCATCCATACATCGCTTTTATATCATGGCGTAAGGTAATTATCAATTAATGTTTTTATGGTGAAAAAGTAAACTACACACATAAGTAATAATTTATGAGAACACAAGCAATACAATTATAGGAGGAGAAATTTGATATGCGAAGGGAGTATAGGTTTGAGGTTGTAAAAAATGGTAATTAAGAAACAACCATCTAACATAATCAATTGTTCATTGAAGTTACAAAATGCCTTCCTTATATGAATAGAGAACTTGCACCACAACCCTCTCATGCACAAATAGAAGTCAAATAATGCAGGCCCTTGAGAATTCTAAATCTAAGTGGATAAATTCTTCATTCCAAGCCATAGACAACAACATTTAGATACATTATCAAAAACCAGAGGCATAACTTCCAAAAATGGAGAGGTAATGATGAATGAGTTGTTAGGTGAAAGAACAAAGGAAAGGCAAATTCCTTGGTCAAAAAACAAAGAAAAAAGAGATAAAATCATTGAGTATAGAAACAAATGCAGGTTTACAATTCCAATCTAAAAATCAAAGGTAAAATACAATCGCCCAGATGGTGATATCACAAAGGTAAGTTTACAATCTCCCAGATGGTGAAATCGCAGAGGTAAGTTTACAATGTTGGGCGAGATTTTAAAAATGAAGAGGTTAAGGAAAAAAAGGTTTTTACAAAAAACAGAGGTAAGTTTACAATCGCCCAGATGGTGAAATCACAGAGGTAAGTTACAATGTGGGTGAATTTTTAAAAACGCAGAGGTAAGTTTACAATCGCCCAGATGGTGAAATCGCAGAGGTAAGTTTACAATGTTGGGTGAATTGTTTTTAAAACACAGAGGTTAAGGATGAAAAGGTCAAAAAAAAACATTGAGGTTAGAGTGGTTTACAATGCTGGGTGAATTTTTAAAAATGTTGAGGTTAAGGGAGATAAATCATCGAGCATTTGGTTTAAGACGCAAGGTTTATAACTCCCAAAAATGCATAGAATCAATAAGCTAAAACACAAGGTGTTTTTCCCCAACATGTAGGGCATCTTTACATGCCAAAACACATTGGAAAATAGGTTAAACACAGGTGTTCGTTTCCCAACACGCAGGGCATCCTTCCCTGCCAAAAATGCATAGGAAATAAGGTAAAACGTAGGTGTTCTTTTCCCAAGATGCATGACATCCTTCGATGCCAAAAACACATAAGAAATTAGGTAAAACACTTGTGTTCTTTTGATTATAATCATTGGGCAGTTTCCTTGATAAAAAGAAACAAGTTGTTGGCAAATCACAAGCAATTGAATTGCTCAAGGAAAGAAAAGTGCAGGGTTCCAAACTTGGATACCCAAAGAATAAAATGAAAACACAAATTGTATGTTGGAAAATCGCATGCAAATCAAATTGTTCAAGGAAAACTAAAGGCACAAATGTGTTCGGTGATTTATAATGTACAAGTGCAGGCAAACGCTTATATAAAAACACAAAGATTACCCCCAAATTGAATAGGGAAAAAATGAATGAGAAATCAATATTTAGTTGAGTTAAAAAAAATTCAGACTCGTTAGACTTTCCTTTCTACAATACATAATCATCAAGGAAGCTTGCAAGTCCAATATTCGAAATCCATTACCACTATCAACAATTCTAATAAAACATTTTTACAATAAAAAATTAATATAATGTAAACTCAAAATGAAAATACCGTGATCGATGAAGATAGGCTTGATGACGATCCTTGGTTACTGACATTCATTTTCTTTCATCCACTTGCTAACCGTTGAGACTTCACTGGTACTTCACAACCAATGCTAGGGGTACTCTTCTTCTCCCTTATCCCCCTGAGCCGCAAAGGGGCCATGCACACACACAACCTGAATTCCTCTAGATCCCATCTCACCTCACATGGTAGAGCCACCACTCTCTCTCAATATGGGTATCTCAACTCTCACAAGTAAAACTAGTCAAAATTTATGCAGCATAACCTTACTCATAACCAGTCTCCCCTTTTACTCATCTCAACCATTTGTTTTATAGAATTCACTTAGTGACACCTTTCCATTTGCACATTTATTTCAATTTTTAAATAATTAATTAGGAATTATTCCCCCCATACACTTGTCACCATTTCCCTTAGTTGCACCAATAAATTCACAATTTATTTTAATTAAAATTTAATTTCCCTCACCCAACCTAAAAGTTCTCCTAAAATCACTCCTAGTTGTCCCTTTATTCCCTTTATTTCCAATTAATGACTGACGCCTTTCTAAAACTAAGTTGAGTTAAAATAGGATTGTTCTCTAGTTAGACTAGTGTTAACTAGACTCTAGATACATTTCTATGCTTACACATTCTTTTATGATTTATTCCTTTGTTATTTTAAATTCTAATTTGGTATTTTTTGCACACATGTGTATTGTATTAATTCTTTATATTTATTTCATCTCTCTTAATATCTTAAATTGGTATACCATTTTTCCTATTTTATCAAAATTTTAATTTAGTTTTAGTAATCTCACCAAGATTTATAATTAGGCTTAAATTCATATAGGATTATACTTTCATTTGGGGGTTTAAAATTAATAATTCCAATCCTTTATTAGTTAATTAAATCCAGCAATGTTTAAATATTTTACAAGATGTAAAAATTCGCTCAAGGTTTTCTAGGCCACCTAGGTTCATTGGCTCAAATTTTACTACGTGGCATGCCCTTCAAGACAGACTCCATGCTCCAAGGGTGCCACTCGACTTTGATTCAAATTTTAATTAAGCGACGTGCCCTTCAAGATGCACTCTGTGCTCGAAGGGTGCCACTTTTGTTTGACTGGTTTTGGTAGTTTTCCAACCCTTGGAGTGAATACTCCATTCAGGTGACCTTGTGAGAGAAAAAAAGCTTCTAAGGAATAAGGACCCTGCCTTATTTTGTGCCCCTTAGAAATCTTCATGAGAGACTGTCTCAATCTGCCCTCACGACATCGTGGACCTTTCGAACAAGGTAATTGTTAACCTACAATTTGAGCCACAATAGGAGTGCTAGTAGGTTGTGTCAGGGATGCTGACACACCTCTCCCTCAATATATCGTCTATGTCCATGGTCCCTTTACTTATTATGTGAGTCAAATTAGCAAGAAATCGTCAGCCTGCATCCATCAACGAAAAATTGTCAATGATCCATAAACAACATCATAATATACTCAATCATATGTCACATATGCATAAATGAAATACTCAAACCAATACAATCCACTCTCTAACTCAATATGGAGTCCAAGAAGGTCCATTAATGCCATCAACATCCTCATTCTATCAATTTTCCTGCACACTCTGGGGAAACTCGTCAATAGAATCTGTCAATAGATAGATATCAAAACAACATAAATCATAATCCATCAACATCATCATAAGAATCCATAAGAGAAATAGAGAGCCATATACTAAAACCAGATCACTTGCACACGAGTGTCCTCAAAGAATAGTCAATAACATGTTCTCCCAAGAGCGGGATGTTACATGTAGTTAACTATGTGGCGATATGTCTTGAATGTAAGCAAGTGAAGGATGAACACAGACATCCAACAAGATTATTATAGCCACATGTGATTCCAAATTGACATGGGAAGTCATGTCGATGGATTTTATTGTTGGATTTCCATTGACGACAAAGATCCATGATTCTATTTTTGTAGTTTTCAACACTTTGACGAAGAGTTTGCATTTTGTCCGAGAACGTATGACATATCAAGAACTTGACAAAGCTAGAATTGTTTTGAATGAAATTGTAATATTGCATGGTGTACCGAGAAAGATAATATCTCATCGAGGATATGTATTGAATGGACATTTTTGGACTAGTTTCCAAGAGGCTTTAGGCACACAATTAAATTTTAGTACAACATATCACTGTAAAACCGATGGAAAAATGGAAAGAACGAATCAAATTCTAGAATATATGCTTCAAATGTATGTGATGGATCAACATAAATGATCAGAATAATTTTTACCATTGGTATAACTTGCGTATAATAATAGTTACCATAGTTCAATAAAGATGGCACCTTTTGATTTTCTCTATGGATGACTCTGTTAGACACCTTTGAGTTGGGATCGACTAGACGATAGGGTCCCGGTGGGACCGAAAATTATCTAGGAAACGGAAGATCAGATGCGAGCCATAAGGAAAAGAATTAAGGAAGCGCAATACCAACAAAGGAGTTATGTGGATGTG
The DNA here is from genome assembly GCA_009831015.1 of Picea engelmannii. Classification (NCBI taxonomy): domain Eukaryota; kingdom Viridiplantae; phylum Streptophyta; class Pinopsida; order Pinales; family Pinaceae; genus Picea; species Picea engelmannii. The sequence goes on along the minus strand of ML797719.1, from coordinate 137,340 downwards.
CATCATATTGACCGTAGTTATGATATTGGTGATAAAGTGTTTTTGTGAGTGAAGCCGCATAAGAGTTCTATTAAGTTTTAAAAGGGTTCTAAGCTCTCTCCAAGGTTTGTGGTACCTTTCAAGGTTGTATAAAATAAATTACACATGGCTTACTGACTAGACTTACCTAATTCTTTTATGCATATGTATGATGTGTTCCATGTTTCAATTTTATCTCATTATGTTTCAGTTCCATCACATGTTATTGATTTGAGTTCATTGCAGGTATCGGATGAGGGCGCTCTCATGGTAGAGCCAATCCGCATATTGGACCATCAGACTCAACAACTACGACGTTGATTGGTCGATCAAGTCAAGGTCTAGTGGGACAGTTATATTTCACATTCTTCTACTTGGGAGGGCGCAATGAGATGCATCAACAATTTCCATATTTATTTTTAGAGTTTGATATATATATATTAGTAGCAGCCATGTTTATTGCTTTCATTGTTACATTGTACAAATTTCAGGACAAAGTTTAAAACAAGAGGGGGTGTATGTAACATCCATATTTCACCAACCACATTTTTCATAACACTTATTATTCTTTGAGGACACTAGCATGCAACTGATCCAACTAAACATGGTACCTTATTATTATATGATTTGGTTTATGAGTTAAAAATTTATGCTATGATTGAGTATTGAATTTGATATTTTATTAATATTGAATATTTATAGCATTGACGGGTATTATGACAAGGTTTCATGAGTGTGTAGGAAACATGACATGATGAGGAGTTCATGGCATYGAAAGAATTACTTGGACTCTACATTGATTCAGGGAGTGGACTATTTACTTTGATTATGAGTACTTGATTTTATTACGCATGTATTATGATGATTTCTGATATGGATTTCATGTATAAGATTTATTAATATTATTTTTCAGTKGATGCAAGCATGGTGACGCTTTCTAATCCGATTTAGATATGGAGTAAAGGGGTCATACAAAAATATCAAATAGATTAGGGAGAGTTGTGCCAGTGTCCCTGTCATAGTGTAACAAACCCACCATTACGACAACAAATAGTGATGTACACTAGGTAAATATATATTTTTTTGCAATAGGAAATTAAAAAAATCACAACATAATTAATATCACACCATAGACACATGATCATGATTCATAACGACACATAATCAACACATTAACATATAATAACGACGCAAATCAACACACCTGGTAAAGGTAACATAAGGAACTACCCACCCAACCTATCCTGTATGGTTAGGACCTCCAGAACACATAAGAAATGCTCGAGTCCAGGATTCATCTGATTGATTTTGACCACTTAAGGTATCAGTACTGACGACTGTTCTAAGGAACAAGGAGGTTTATTAATCCAAATAATCCAAAAACAACCTCAACAAGACTAGTATATCAGTTACATCTAAGAATAAATTCTTCGTGACGCAATAGAAAAATCTATTGTACTAAATCAATCTCCAAGCAATACATTGTTGCATATGAGTAAGAGGAAACTTTATAAATAAAGAGTAAGTAATATATTAATTTCAAATAGAGAATTTGAATCTTGACATCATTTTACATTGTCAAGTCAATCGTTTAAAGGTCAACCATCTTTTATCAAGCATTCCAAGCTTCTAAATAAGGGATAGAATTCATATAACTCAACCAAGCATCCTTATTTTATGGAATCAGTTAAGATCAAATAAAAATGGATTCAAGAGATAAATTATGCATTTATTTGTAAGGATCCAAAGGAAGATCATTCTTCTTCAAACAATACATTGATTCAAGGTACTTTACATTCGTATCCAACTGTAACTATGAACAACAATGATAAGATCATTTCATAAGAAGTTCAAATACTATCACTTATATTCACGAACTGAGAAAGTCAATTATAAGAAGCAATAAAGAGAGATTCTGAAGCTACCTTACGACCATTAACGAAACATCAATATGATCATCCCAAAATTGAGACATAGTTAAGATTATTCCTGATCTATTCTTACATATTCCAATATAAGGATTTATTTTAAGAAGATCGATTCTTAGTAAAATAGCAATGAAAACAAACTCAAGGTTGAATTTAATTCCAATGAGAAATTCAATAATTCCTCAACAAGTATGAGGAGCACAAGGTCCTAATAAAAAAGAAAATTTAAGAGAAATGGTACTTAATACCCTACCACTAAATGGTAAGGACATACAATGAGATGTTTTCTTTTACGCTTACGCTAGCCTAGAATAACATACAAGGAGAGAATTTGTTAGTAAAAGTAGTTGCTACATACTACTAGCAGAGCAGTGAAGGGATAAGTAAAAACCGATAAACATTCCAAAAAGAAATTAATACCAACAAAAGAAGACATTAAGGGAACACTCGCATGTGAAGTCCCTTTGTACAGAGTTTCCTTCTTCTTCCATTAGCAATCCATAGAGGTGCGAGAACATCAACCAGTTTTCACAAGGGTGGAAAAATAAATCTACCAAGAAGGAAAATAATGAGTTTGAATATCATTAAATCACCCCAGAATTTCATTTTAATACACAAGTGAATGGGTAGTTGAATAAGACGAGGTCGACTATTCCACTCTAAGTCATACAATAGGATTCAACTCCTAATTGTTTGGCGATTAAATTCAAAAATGTTAAATATAATGTAACCTCAACAGGCTGACTGTACACTGCCAGTTGTCCTGGCCAACTGTACTTTCTATTCTTGATTCTGTTGAGCCTATTTAGCTCAGCTATTTCCCTTTGCATACGAACTCCTTCATGATCTTCTTCATGTACTCGTTTTGTACTCTTCTTCTTATATTCTAATATAATGTTTGTTGTTCTATTCTTTCTCTCTACATTTCTTGCTTCACAATTTATCATGGTTTTAGAGCTACAGTAGTAAGCCTCTTCACATAGGATGGAGAGTAACACGATCCTCAAATAGCGCAGAGCTTCACGGACCTTGAGAGCATTTTGACACAGAATTTTCACAAGGCTTGGAGAGTTTTCTGGCATACTCTCGAAAGATCCTCGCAGGAAAATTCCATGAGGAAGAAGACCATCATATGCTCAAAAGATCAGCGTAAGAAGCTCACGCATCAAAGCAGAGCATACAACACTCGAAAGATCGAGGAAGAAGAGAGTGTAGAAGAAGAAACTTTAAAGATTCTTGTAATTTTCAAGAATCATCAAAGAATTCATGAAGAAGAGCTTCAGAAGGCAGAAACGTTGAAGATTTCATAGAATTCGTTCAAATTTGTGAAAGATTGCTGCAGAAGGTAGCATTGTTTCAAGAATTTTGGAAATCGCTCAAATCTGTTAAAAACTGCAGCAGACAACGCCAAGATTTAAAGAATTCGTCTATTTCTTTCAAATCTTTGAAAGATTCACGAAACTTTCTTCCATAGGAGCAAAGAACGCATCTCATGTGCAAAGAACAACCATTGAGGTCGTAAGATTCATCTTGCGAATGGATCCAGAGTGGGAAACCAGTTCAAAAGGGATGAAGAGAGCATGGAAAAGATGTAAGACTTTCAGCTGTTAGATCTTGCACAAAGGACTGATAGCAGTTGGATCAACGAGAAGGCGCACAAGGTTTAGTCCTTTGAAATGCATAGGAGAAATTTTGACTTGTGAAGTCACGAAATCCCGAAGTCATTTGGACCGTCCATCAAGAAACACGTGGCGAGATCTTGGCATTTCGCTGACTCGCAAGGTGTAAAGGTCAGAAGATTGTCGTTAGAATTTGCAAATCGTGAGATCATGAGATATTCTGGACCGTTGGATCATGAAAAATCGTGAGTCATCGATCTTATCCCACTGCAAAATTGGGGATCGGGAGTTGGACAAGCGAAGGAGACTGCTCTCCAAAACCCCGATACACAAAATCCTGACATCGCAAATCGTGAAATCTCAAAAAGATCACGATCGTCCATTTGTTCGGACACATGGCGAACATCGAAGAAACCGTTGGCATATCGACGACCGGGGTTTCAAGTTGACAGAGGATTTCTGTCATCAAGTGTCGCAAGTTGCGAAATCATGAAATGACCAGGACCTTCCATCTTGAGGGGACATGTGGCAACAATCTAGGCCTTTGGGGAAAGTCCCGAAAGGAAAGGGCCATCGACATATCGAGATTCAGCGTTTCACGAATCCTGAGGACAAGAAGCATGAGCATTTCAGAATTGTGAAGTCCAAAATCCCGAAAGGAGGAAAGCTCCGTTATGGGGCCCAGCTGACGTCATCTCGTCAAAACGAGGGATTGGGAATCTCCACGGTGAAACCCCCGAAGGAGACTTGAGCCGTCCATCTTTTGGGACGCGTGGAAGAGATCGAGGCCTTCGAAAAAATCCCGATAGGAGAGTCCATCGACATTACGGGATTCAAAAAATCACGAATCCTAAAGATGAGACGTCTGGAGCATTTGAAGTCTCGAAATCGCAAGAAGAGATCAGGACCATCCATCATAGGAGGACGCATGGAGGAAATCAAAGCATTCGGGAAATTTCTCGAAAGGAAAAGAGGTATGACTGTGGTTTTGTGAGAACTGGACACATGGACTAGGGCAAAGCCAGGAGGGGCTAAGGTGAGAAAATCCATATCAGGAAATCAGTAAATCAGAGATTGGGGATTTAAGAGGACAAAGAACTGGAAAATCCCGTAGCGCTTTAACCTTTCGGTGTGTGGTCGCATTGATTGGAGACTAAGAGCCAATTCAAGGTCGATAAGCTCTCATCGGCAATCAGAAGTTGGAGAGTTCAAAAGTTGCGTCTAACAGAGTTCTGAAACCACTGCAAATTACACGCAGGAGACAGGTAAGTAAGAATTTTTTCTTCTGTTTTGCTGAATTCCTTAAAAGATGGCAATGTCTAGCAATTTAGGACCAACACAGGGTCCGATTCTTCTTGGAAAGAACTATGAGTTCTGGTCTCTTCGGATGAGATCCTTATTGCAAGAACAAGAGTGTTGGGATCCAGTGGATCATGGATATGTGGAACCAGATCCAGCAGACCTATCCACCATGACTAATCAACAGAAAATTGCTCAAGCAACACAGAGAAACAGAGAAAATAAAGCTAAATTTTGGATTCAAAATTCTGTGGATGACTCAATTTTTTCAAAAATCATAGGCGTTGGTACTTCAAAACAGGCCTGGGACATCCTTAAATATTCCTACCAAGGAAATGACAGGGTCAAAACAATTAAACTGTAGACCTTGAGAATGCAATTCGAGACTCTAAGGATGACAGAGTCCGAAAATGTGGATCAGTTCATGACCAGAGTCATGGGCATCGTGAACCAGATCAGATTGACTGGTGAAACCATCACTGATCAACGCATTGTTGAGAAAATCCTCAGAAGTTTACCAAAGAAATTCAAAATGGTTGTAACAGCAATCCTTGAATCCAAGGATCTGTCAATTTTTTCAACAGATGAATTGATTGGTTCTCTGGTGACACATGAGACCAGACTACATCTCACAGATGAGTCAATCTCCAATGCTTTCAAAACTCAATTCTCCTTTAGGAGAGGGAGGGGCAGAGGATGAAGCATAGGTCACCAAGGAAGAGGGAGAAATCAAAGTAACCCTCACTCCAGTGGAGGTAACAGACAACAATATCTGAATCAAAATTTCCAAGGTCAAAGACATCAGCAACAAAGTCAACATCAGAATTTCCAGCCTCAAAGAGGAAAAGGGAGAAGATCAAATGAAAAAACAAGCATACAATGATATTACTGCAAAAAGTATGGGCACTATGAATCTAAATGCAAGAAGAAGCAAGCAGATCAACTCTCGGGCAGAGCACATGTGTCAAATCACATGGGAGAAAACTTAGGAGGGATGTTTCTTTCGTGTCACAATACTGAACAACAACCTAAAGATCTCTGGTTGTTGGATAGTGGATGTAGCAATCACATGACAGGTAACAAAGAATTACTTTCATGCATTGATTCTTCAATATCATCTGATATTACACTTGGAAATGATTACTTAGTCAAAGTTCAAGGAAAATGAACTGTTCTTATTCTTACTAAACAGAATGTCAAGAAAGACATAAACAATGTCTATCATGTTCCAGATCTGAAACATAATTTGCTAAGTGTAGGACAAATCATTGAACATGGCTATAAGGTAATTTTTGAGGGAGCATCTTGCAAGATATATGGCAAAATCCCAAGCAGAAAATTGATTTTTGAAATCCACATGACTCAAAATAGGATGTTTCCCCTTACCCTCAGAACTGCAAATTTGATTCAACCATATGCACAAAGTGCATCCACCCCGAATGAAACTATCATTTGGCATACAATATTTGGACATATACCATTTAAGATTCTAAGTCTTCAGAAGAAGAACTCCATGGTCAAAGGTCTTCCTATCTTTAAAGAGAAAATTCCCCCATGTGAGTCTGGCATACTTGGAAAACGTAAGAGAACTAGTTTTCCACAGTATTCCAATCAAGCCAAACAACATATTGAACTTGTTCACACTAACCTATGTGGACCAATGCAAACAGAGTCCATAGGTGTCAGCTTTTATTTTCTAACATTTATTGATGATTTCAGCAGAAAAATATGGATCTATTTTCTCAGACACAAGTCTGAAACTTTTGCAAAATTCAAAGAATTCAAGGCAGAAGATGAAAAACAGAGTGGGAAATATATCAAAGCACTCAAGTCATATGGAGGAGGAGAATACAACTTCAGATAATTTGCAAATTTTTGAAAATCACAAGGCATTATCATGCAAACAACAACCAGCTATACTCCACAACAGAATGGAGTGGCTGAAAGGAAAAATCAGACAATAATGAATATGGCAAGAACACTTCTTAAAGAGAAAAGTTTGTCAAATACTTTTTGGGATGAAGTAGTAGCATGCTCAGTTTATCTCCTGAATAGATCTTCAACCACAAGTCTAAAGATGAAAGTTCCTCTAGAAGCATGGAGTGGGACAAAGCTCAATGTTTCACATCTAAGGACATTTGGATGCATAGCATATGCTCACATACCTTCCGAATTAAGGAATAAACTTGATGAAATAAGTGAGAAATGTATTTTCACTGGATATAGTGAAACCTCTAAAGCTTACAGGCTTTACAATCCAATCACCAAGAAGCTAATTCTCAGCAAAGATGTAAAATTTCTAGAAAATCAATTCTGGAATGATTCAAAAAATCAACAAATGGATAGTCAAAATTCCTTGCTGCCAACTTCTGAAAATACAAAAAATTCAGGATGGCAAGTCCCTCAAACTATTCTTCCAAGATTGCAGGTACAAACACAACCTGAAAATTCTCAGGATAACTCAACTTCCAGCAAAGAATCATTCTCTGAACCATAAAATCAGAGAACTCGAAGTTTGAGAGAAATCCATCAGCAGTTGGATGACTTTGAAAAACACAACCTTTTTGCTTTAATGTCATGTCAACCTACATCCTTTAAGGAAGCAGCTAAGGTGCCACATTGGGTTCAATCCATGACCCAAGAAATTGACTCCATTGAGAAGAACAAGACATGGGATCTTGTTGATTTGCCAAGTCACAAGAAGAGTATTGGTGTCAAGTGGGTTTGCAAAACTAAACTCAATGAAAAAGGGCAGATTGAAAAAACCAAGGCAAGACTTGTTGCCAAAGGATTCTCACAACAACCTGGTACTGATTATGGTGAAACTTTTGCTCCAATAGCAAGATTAGACACTGTAAGGACTCTATTGGTCATAGCAGCCCAACACAAATGGCAAGTTTACCGTATGGATGTCAAGTCAGCATTCCTGAATGGTTTCTTAGAAGAAGAATTTTATGTCGATCAACCACCTAGATTTGAAGTCCAAGAGTAGCCAACCAAAGTATATCAGTTGAAGAAAGCCTTGTATGGCTTAAAGAAAGCTCCAAGAGCTTGGTACAGTAGAATTGACACTTATCTGATCAAAAGTGGTTTCAGCAAAAGCCAAAATGAGCCAACTCTTTACACCAAAATAGATCAACACGGTAAAATTTTGACTGTATGTTTATATGTTGATGACATGATCTATACAGGAAATCTTGAGTTAACAGAGTTTAAGCATGCCATGCAATATAAGTTTGAGATGATAGATCTTGGCATAATGAAATATTTTTTAGGGATTGAGGTTAATCAATCAACCAAAGGCATTTTTGTCTATCAGCAAAAGTATGCAGCAGACATCATCAAAATATTTCGCATGGAAGGATGCAATCTAGCAGAAACCCCTATACCCCTAGGCACAAAACTGAGCAAGAATGATGAAGGTCCTACAGTGGACTCTACCCTGTACAAAATTTTAGTAGGCAGTTTGTTGTATCTTACAGCAACTAGGCCTGACATTATGTATGCAACCAGCCTCGTTTCCAGATTCATGGAATCCCCCAAAGATTCTCATTGCAAAATGGTGAAACAAATTCTGAGATATGTTGCAGGAGCTCTCAATTTTGGCTTATGGTACACTAAATATGATAGTAATCAACTTTTTGGTTACACAGACAGTGATTTTGCAGGCAGCCTAGATGACAGGAAAAGCACATCTGGACATGTTTTTCAATTGGGCACAAACCTAATCTCATGGGCATCAAAGAAGCAGCCAAATGTTTCAGTATCTTCTGCAGAGGCAGAGTATGTCACTGCTACCTCAGCTTCCTGTCAAGCTGTGTGGCTAAGAAGAATATTGAAAGATATGTCACATACAGAAAAGGATCCAACTCCTATTTTCTGTGACAATACATCAGCAATTTCTCTATCCAAAAATCATGTGTTTCATAAGAAAAGCAAACACATTGACACTCGTTTTCATTTCATACGTGAGCTAGTCAATAATGGTAATATTGTACTACAATTCTGTGGTTCTCGAGATCAGCTTGCTAATATCTTTACAAAGACATTGGGAAAATCATTTTTTGATTTTCAAATACAACACTTAGGCATAATCAGTGATGATGTTTGTAACTATTGAGTTTAAGAGGGAGTGTTAAATATAATGTAACCTCAACAGGCTGACTGTACACTGCCAGCTGTCCTGGCCAGCTGTACTTTCTATTCTTGATTCTCTTGAGCCTATTTAGCTCAGCTATTTCCCTTTGCATACAAACTCCTTCATGATCTTCTTCATGTACTCATTTTTTACTCTTCTTCTTATATTCTAATATACTGTTTGTTGTTCTATTCTTTCTCTCTGCATTTCTTGCTTCACAATTTATCAAAAAACGGAATCAATAGATCAAGACGTCAAAATGACAGCGACCACATATGATATTGTATTGGGTAAGTAAAATCATGCAAAATTAAAGGGGAAAACTTTAAACCTCATTCTAGACCTCAAAACTAGGAAGGTTGCAACCTAACCAAAGAAACAAAAATTTCAGGATGTCCTTGGTTTGCAAAACACATGGAATTGAATAAAGCTAGATCTCAAATTTGACTCCTATAGGGTAAAATGTTTGGGTCGTAATAAATCTCAACGCCTAGAAGTGGACAAGAATCGATCCCAAATAAGGGACAACAACTACACAGAGGTAAACTCAGGGTTGTAATTTGTTACAATCATATAAAAATCAAAGTCCCGATACCAAGTAAAATGACAACGATCTACGATGGAGGGTAAGAATTTTGGGGATGTAATTATGTTGGTGAAACTCCTGGAATTAACACCAGTCTGAGTTCCAACAATTGAAAACGTTTTACACCTGAGGCTAAATATCGGGGTGTAATTCTGTTTTGAGAAACACCTGGCATTAACACCAGTCCGGGTTCCAACAATTGATAATGTTTTACACCTGAGGGTAAATTTGGGTGTGTAATTCCGTTTTGAGAAACACCTGACATTACCACTAGTATGGGTTCCAACAATTGACAATGTTTTACACGTGAGGGTAAATTTTGAGGATGTAAACCCGCAAGGGAAGCGACTTAGGTGGTTTAAAAACTGTGATAAAACTTAAACAACTACACAACGATGGATCATCTCAATGATGGCCCCATGACAAGGGTGAAGGAAGGATTCCTATTTTTAAATGAATTTTTTTTCATAACCACAAAACTCGATAAAATTTTGTTTCTCTGAAGGATCATAAGTTGTGTCACGCAACGCTATAGCTTACTCTTTTAAGAATACTATTCATGATTCTTTGACTAAAATCTGAGAAATGCCTATGAAAATTTAAAATAAGATAAGGGAAGTTTAACGATTCACATTAGGTTGATTTTGAAAGAGAAACACAACCCCACAATGGAATTCTACTTAAATACATAGTCATAAAGGAATATTACAACATTCGAACCCAAGTTTTATTCCACTACGAGAATCAAGTAAACCATCCAAACACGAAAAATTCCATTAAAATTTAACCCAACGAGGACACTCATTGATATCTGAGTTTTATTTACAGTTGTGGCATAATAAATAACCCATACACTTGCGATTCAACCCATTACAATTCTACTCATTGAGAAATAATTCATCCTCAAAGTTGCGGAAAAATAAAATAAACCATACCCATGTTATTCAAACTTATTACAATTCAACCCATTGAGAAAATAATTTGAAATTAGAGTTGTGGAAAAAATAAATAAACAATACACATGCAATTCAACTTATTACAATTCAAACTCAATGAGAATAACGTCGTCGACGAAGTTGGGTTTGGATATGTTCTTCAAAAACTGGTGATCCTTCTGTCCTTCCACTCTCTAAGTACAAAGACTTCACCAGTACCTCCCAACCAATGCTAGGGGTACTCTTTTCCCCCCTTATCCCCCCAAGTTGAAAAGGGGCCATGCACACATAAAACCAGAATTATACTCTATCTCAAAGCTTGCCTCGAAAGGTAAAGCCACCACTCTATATAAAGTTGGGCATTCCAACTCTCTCATGTAAAACCAGTCAAAAATAATTTGGCAGCATAAATTTATCGATAATCAGTGTGATCTATTTCCCATATTGACCATTTTCTTTATAGGAATTTTCTCACTGACACCTCCCCACTTGCATAAACAATTTTATTTTTAATTAAATATTTTAGAATTATTTCCCCCCTTATACTTGTCACCCTCTCCAAAGTTGTAGAAGAAAATCCATAATTTATTTTAATTAAAAGTCAAATTCCCTCACATTTCTCAAATGTGCTCCTTAAATCACTCCTAGTTGTCTCTTTATTCCCCGTATTCCCATTTAATGAGTGACGCCTTACCAAATCTGAGTTGAGTTAAAATATGAGTCTTCTTCTAATTAAACTAGTGGTAACTACACTCTATACTCCTTTCTATGCATACACATTCTTTCATATTTATTTATTTCTTAATTTAAAAGCCCCATTTTTATATTTCACCCTTTCTAAATTCTTAACTTGATTTACTTCATTCCTTTTTAATTTAATTTATAATTTAGTTTTAGTCTTCTTACAAAACTTGGACTTTAGATTAATTTTTGAATAGGCTTAGACTTTCATTTGGGATTTGTAAGTAATACATTTCTCATTAATTATTCATATATGACAAGGTCTAAGGATCATCAAGGTTTAGAATTATTCTTTCAAGGTTTTATAAGAAACCTAGATTCATTAACTCAAGTTTTATTTACATGACGTACCCTTCAAGATGAAACTCTGTGCTACAAGGGTGTCGCTTGGATTTGCTAGCGAGAAAATCACCCCTTTAACTATACCAAGGTTTAAGATATAGACGGATCGAATGACCTTCTAAAAGTCAATATATTTTCTACTCTACCCCAAACATACAAAAACAAATGAAAATAAAGCAATAAGAGATAAGATCGGTAACTATAACTTTTATTCCACATCTCTTGATGATCTCCTCAAGCTCTGTAGTTCCAACAAATGCAAATCTCCTCCCAAGGTTGACCTGCATCCAAAACTAGAAAAATAAGGACTACAAGCATGCTACTTCTATTCATGAGTTAGGGTTAGATATCAAATGTTATGTATAAATAAAATAAAATACACAAAACATCATCATTTGCGAAAGGGAAAAGATATTGTTTTTTTCATCAAACAAAAAATGAAACTTACAATATGTGTCAGCCATCGCTCCACGAACCTGGTCTAGGAACCTCCTTACAATCCTCCATGTGAAACTTTAGTAGGCCTCTTCTCTCAATATTATGATCACCTCAATGGAAGGGAATGGATTGAATGGAAGAAGAAGGCGTTGGTGAGGGAATGTTGAGGAAATATCTCACAAAAAGTAGCAAAATCTTGGGCAAGGGAAGTGAAATTGGGAAGAGTTTTAATGTTCTTATAATTGGATGTGAAATAAGACCCAAACAACTCATTTTGTATAACAAAAGGATGGTTATTCGGTTGGGTGACGGGCCGTAGTAGGCGAATTGATTGGGAAACCTCCAATAGCCCGTGAATTTCACTGAATTCCTTACAACTTTTGCAAACATGAAGGTTGTTTAGTGTGCAGCAAGTGCATGTACGTAGATTGTATATCATGCAACAAGCGTATGTACATGGCTTATAGTGGTGCAAGGCACATGCATGCTCTAAAAAATGTTTTTTTAAGAAGTGATCCTCAACAGTTCTTTGGAAAAACATGCAAGTAATAGGGTCAATGCCATTTATGTAGGAGTAGGGACTTTTAGGGCTATAAAATATTTCCCCTAATGTGTGAGGTCAGAAGAGAAACTGATGGTGGGAATACATTACAATATCTTCACCAATGTACGAAATCGAGTGAGCCCAAGAGAAGAGTTCGAGAGGCGACATCAGAAAAACAACAATTGTCTCTCTGAGGCAAGCATACCCATGCTTAGGATGAACTAAATCATGGATGTCAAATAAAATTCAATGTAGATCCATGTCATATAAGTATATAAAGTGTAGTCGTAAGGAACACACAATGAATATACATCTCAAAAGCAGTCGAAGATATACAAGTATAGTATTCATCTTCAAGAAGCTAGTGACGTGTGTGGTTGGAGATGAGGTCTTCATAGCTCAAGAAACAACTTCAATATCTTCAAAATTCAGGTAGGAGTATAATGGTAGTGTATAAATCACTACCCTAAGGTCTTCGATGACTCATCAAGAAAATACATGAGGATATCGAGGATCAGGCAGAAAAATTCATCGATTTCGAATCTGGAATTGACTTGAATCTCGGGATGGCTAACTCATGAAGGTCAAGAGACAAACTACAGAAAGGCCAACTAAGGTTGAGTGAAAATTTCCTTGGAAAAGATCATGAAACATGATCATACTTAGGTAGCATTACATTGACATAAATTTGTGATGTAGGAGGCAACACAAACTCTCCATGTGTTTGGAAGAGTTACCAAATGGAGGACACAACTCTATGTAGCGATAAAATATTCATAAGGTCATATTATATCTCAATGCTTGATGAACAAACAAAAGGATGTGCTTTGTCCAAGGGAGACTCTCTATGCTATTGAAAAAAAAATGAATATTTCCCATCCCCTCTTTTTGGAATATTTGTTTTTGTTTTTGTTTTTCAATCTTTTAAGAGCTTGAAAAGGAATAAAAGAATGCTACGTTACAAAGGAGGAACGAGTGTCGCAAGAAAGCATACTAGTTCCAATCGCATGGAACACACTAATGCTCAGAGCAAGTAGACATGTGCAGGAAAAGGACACTCAGGGAAAATTCCTCCATGGGTCAAGGTGTCAAGTCATAGAGGCAAGAAATGCTACAAGGATTATGTATAAGAAATGCTTCAAAGGTTTAGTTGAGAGCAATATGGAGCTAGCACTAGGCCCAAGACGCAAAGATGAGACCTGCAAATGTGATTAATCAAGACACAATGAGACCCCTTCTATGTAATTTTTACAAGCCTAGAGAAGGTAAGGTCGGTAGTTTTTCCATGTTTAGAGAGTTTGAAAAAATGTAAAAAGAAGACTCTAGGGAATACCTTTTTCGAAGATAGTCTAGTCAGTTCGAAAAAGGGTTAAACTTGCACCGAAGAGATGTCTATTCAAAACCATTTTAATGATTTTGATAAAGACAAAACCACTCAGAAATGTTTTCAATTTTAAGGATATTGAAAAGAGATTAACTATGGACTCACAACATTTTTCTGAGTTTAGTCTCCTTAGCCCGAAAAAGTATAAAAGTAACTGAAGAGAAATCTCTCAGTGAGACGAATCTCCTGAGGCATACCTTTTTCCTCTATAATATATAGGCAAGAAAAAGTGTTAAACTCATGCCAGTGGATGTTCTTTTGGACCAATTTAACGACTGTGAAGGAACAAGATGTTGAGAACTCAACACACCCTAAAAAAGCCTCATCAAATTTTGTCACGTTTTGGGTACCACTTGTTTTCTGCATTGTCTGACTTGATTTCATCTTGACAAATGTTTTTTCTTTGTTTATTATCATGAATCTCATCACCTATTTGGGTTTTGTATGAACTTATGAAACCCTAAGAATAAAATGCCTTAACACCTAAATTAATAATTGACAACCAAACACTGCACCTAATGCGCTAAGGTTCGGCGTCGGAAATAATTCAAGTAAGTAAAGGAACCACTCAGAAAAAAAAAAAGTCGTTGAGCGTCGATCTTCATCGGCATCGGCAGAAAACAGTTTCATTTTGCGTAAGTTTTTCGCATGAAGTCTCGAGATATAGCCAATCCCCTTCTGGATCAATAAAATACGAGGATGACATACATTAATGAAGGACAAAGAGAAATCATTGTTAGTCGATGCCCGATGCACTTTATTGGGATCGGGGAAAATCCAGAAGGATCAAAATCAACATTTTGACCACAATAGAGTTATCCCCGATTGTTGATCCCTGATGTATTTTTGGCATCGATGAATATTTTGAGGTAGACAATCTGAGAGCACTTGGGTAGGTTTATCACCGATCGTCGATTCTTAACACTTTTCTGCATCAGTAAGCTAGGATTTTGTTTTAGAATGAATTGCCTAAGGAAAGTCCTGAATCCAATTAATATGAGAGAATTAAGTCACTAGTCTGAAATGCCACGTGTATTTACCAAGTAAGAGAGTAGTATGGTATTGTTCTATCCCAAGTCATTCTTGGTTCCCTAGGTCCTAAACACACCTCCGAGTTAGCTTTTCCATGTCAGCATTGTACGGTAAGATCAATTAGAGTCATATCTTTTGCAGGAGGATATTAACGAAAATGTTCATAGCACAATCCTGACCCCCAATCCACCAACTGAAAGAGCGACATGATGGGACATTTTTAGCATTAGATATAATCATATTTTGGACATTTAAGGAGCTAATTAATACATGATCCTGCATTAGTTTCTACCTCATACGCTAATTAAAAAAACATTTTTGAAATCGCCGATAGACCACATCACCAACCGCACCTCTACCATAAACCCACGATGAATTTAAGTTCTAACTCCTCTAAATATTCGGCGGAAGATTTATTGAAGTTTCACTCATAACCCAAATTGAATGGATGATGTGACATGGTAAGATATTCCCTGTTTAAATCTCTTGAACCATTGTGAACAAATTCATTTTGTGTGTAAGAAAATTACAGAGTGTTTGAAGGAGCAAAGCGAGCAACTCGAAGACAATTTTGACCCTCGTGATCATCAAAAAATAGGTTTAACAAGCTTCAAAGGTATGTATCCAAGTCTGTTAATTTGTTGGTTATAATTTACATGTGTTTGTCCATTTTTTACAAAGTCTCTAAAATTTTCTCAAGTTCCAGGAACAATGTCACTGAGAAATCCAAGAACCAGACGCTCGCTGAGAGAACCAAAGCTAAAAGAACCAGAGATAGGTGAAGGTTCTTCTCTAGGGACCCTGAGGCAATTGGATTATTCCCCTAGGTTGGATCCTTTCTTCAAGACAACAAAAAATAAAATTTTCATCCATCCTCAGGACTTTGGCGATACAGAGGCAAGCATCGGATCCAAGGTAGTGCTCCCACAATGGGGGGATCTCTTCAAAATGATTGTCATAGAAGAATACCTAGATTATATCCCACACAAGGATGCGGATGTAAGGTCGCTCAATCACCAGGTGTTCCCCAACATAGACAATCGTATTTACACATGGTGATGAGCAAAAACCCCATCTTCCCCTACGTATGGGTCCTGAAGTGGCTCATCGACCACACGGACGGGCATACATTTTTTATTAATGATTAGAATGGTGGGTGTGTTAGTGTTTTCCTCCTAAAAAATTTCCATAAATAATACAAGCTCATAGACCCATAGGATCGGCTAAACACGGACTTCGTGGTGAAGTTCTATGAATTTCATGACACCAGCCGGTTAATGACCTCATGGTGGAGGGAAGAAAATAAATTCACCAATCCTAGAAATGGATGGTACTAGAGGATCAACCTAAGGGATCCATACATCTGTTTGATGGCTCTCATCTATCGGCTATATGGAGAAAATGCTTGCTCCAAGTTTTTAGAAGCATGGATGCCTTTGGCATACACAGTTGCAATCGTCGGGAGCAGTTTCAACTAGGGAGAAATAATATCCAAACAACTAAGAATCTATGTGTAGGAGGCTCAGAAGCCGAAGGAATGAGAGGCACCAACTTTATACATGGCCTCATACCTGCTCAATGTCATGTGCACTAGGAACGTCTTCACCGCCATGACTCTGAGCTAGCATGTTGCAGAACTCCCAGTCCACGTCTACTTCAGTGTGTTATCACAGAAAAGGTACAAGAAATCTTACTCCTTCATCTGTGATGAATTCATTGCCTCTATTTATTTTATTATTTTTAAGAACGAATGCCCAAGGCTACCGATGACAACCAAGAAAATGATATCCAAGGTAGGCCATTGGTACTTGGATGAGTGCGCAAACTACATCAGGGTGTTTGGGGCCAATGGAGTACCACATATCCTACTAGCTCATGTCCTAGACCAGATCGTCATGGGAGAAATTTGTTATCAGACCATCATGTAGGGATATAATGCCATGTTGGTCAAATACAATAAACGTGCCTTCATACCCTACGGTTTCCATGTGGGATTCTATCTGGTAAAGGATACTACTCAAGCCAAATAAGAAGGGTTGAGCCAACTTTAATTTAGGTTACCTACAGGTCAATTCCGAAAGCATGATCCTAAAGGCCTGGTCCTCCAACATGCATTGCAAGTGTCATCATGTTGGCCATATTCTCACGATAAGTGTGAGGACGAAGTATTCACAGAGAACGCCCAGGATTGGGACGAGGTGGTGCAGAGGATGGGAAACCCAAACATGACCAGGTTCAAGGCCATGAGAATTCATGAACAAGTGGAAACAATACAACATTCGTCTCAAGAAGCCCTTAAATCCAGGGAAGAAATCAGAGTGGTAGATACAACAGAGGTGCGAGGAAGGGGATTGTTCTTGATACCAGAGGCACAAACAAGGCATTTGCGCTTAATGGCATAGACACATAGAGTAATTTATGAGCTGTAGAATGACCCAGACCTCGTAGATATGACAAGGGTTCCCTTCGACAACCCAATCGAAAGTCAAGGAGGACCAAGTGACCCATAACAAATACAAAATGAAGAAACCACCAGGTTAGATAACCCTGAAGTTTCAACGCCACAGGTCGGATCACCTGGGGACGTTTCATCTCAGCCTGATATAGCGAGGACGTCAGGGAGAGAATATACACCAAATCCCCTATTCAATCTAATAATCATCTATGATGATGAGAAGAGATCAGAGGTTTCCTTGGTCACTCCGATGAAATCACAGAGTAAACATAACCTAAGAAAGCATTCGCTCGAGGTCCCAATGATCCAAGTCAGAGCAGCCCGCAGAACAATTACAAGGTAGAAAGTTCCTTGGATGCTAAGCCACTCGACACACCGGGAATCCTAATGGACAACTCGAGGGATGATCTAGGATCAAGTGAACAAGGGAAATAAATTCCACAGCAGGAAGTTGGCATCTCGACAAACAATTATCAAGTAAGTACCGAGCCTTCCCCTGATTCATCAATTTTGTCTAGTACTTTAACTCCCGATGAGAAACAACTAGAGGCCAAAATTTTAGGACATACATAAGAGGTTCAAGAACCCATTCTTGAACAAATATACTCAGTCGGGATCCTAGGAAACATTCTTACTTCAGGAGAGAAAAAAATACTCAAACTTGTGGATGAGGTCGCCGATATAGAATCCATATCCTACAACCGAAAGAGGAAATCCATCATGAAGAGAACCACTAAGAAGAGGAGGCTTACTCTGGACAGTTCCATCCTCATCACCACACAGGAAAATTTGATCATCATGGAGCATGCAAAAATTTCCGAGCTCATCGGTGCAGGGATGGTGATCATAGATGCCACCCTGGATAGAGAAAGGAAATATGAAGAGGAGTTGGCCACTGGGCTAAAGGATTTGGAACATCTTCACCTTTTGGAGAAATACTATCAGGACTCCACACAAGCCACAGTGTTCTTGAGAAGTGAGTTCCATGATTCCTATAGTAAATTGACAAGTGAGCAGAACCTTTTCACTCCAGGGATAGCCGATTTCCAAAAAGACACCCTTATGGCACTAGAAATGTGCAAGGACATGCAACGATGGTATGATAAATCCCACCAAGTGGTGGAAAGAACTGATTACATCAACGTGGTTCAAAGGGTCGAGACACCAAAGAGCATGGCATCCAGGTACTAAGGGACAACAACATCAATCGTATAAGGAAGTCGGTCAAATACTGGTTGAATATGGCCTAAGAACCTCATCAAGAGATCCAAGAGAAATGGGTTGATTGTGAAAGGAGCTAGAACAAGATCAATCGGGAAATGAGAGACATCGGTCTCCCAGAATTCTCCACACCTGAGGAATTTGTTGACTGGCATGACATAGTCAAAATACATGCAGAACAAGACTCATCATGGACTGCAGATATAGAAAAGGTGGTGAACATGGCTTCAAGTCAAGTACAATAGTTCATGGAGAACCTGATCAATGCTCAAACAATGTTACAGTAGTTAAGTGCTAAAGTAGTCAAGTATCAAGCACGGGCAGTGGAAATAAAGGATATCCTTTCGGCCTTGATGGACCAATAGACATTCTTGTATGCCAACACATGCAAGGAACTCTTTGTCAAATGGTCGGAGTATGAGAAGACTCATCCACTCAAGTGAAACCATTTGATGACTCTTAGAATACTGAGAGATGAAAGCACCATGTGGTGATGTTTTGTTTTACTTATCTTTCACTTTTGATAGTTATTTTTAGTTAATAATTTGTTATAAATAAGAGGATCGATCAGCTAGAAGCGGTAGATGGTTTTTGCAAAGACCCTCATTTTTTGGAATTGTAAAGAACTATTTCCGAACTACCTTAATTGAGAAGTCTTGTTTAGGATCAGAGACAAACTTTTGTTTTTCATCAAAGGCATGTGTGATTGGATCTAAGGAGGAATTATTTCTGACTTTATCTCATGAATGGATGTTATAACGAGTAAGAGTTTTCGAATCTATTGATAAGTTAATTGATTCAATGTTTTATAGTTCTTGTCTCTAATGATGGAAATCAAATCATTGTGTTAATGTGTGATTAATGATTAGATATAATGAAACTATTTTTCTTTCCATCATTTATTGCATGTATGTTTTCTTCGATAATTGTATCTCAGTCAATAATTGAAATACCCACAAGTTAATGTATTAATATTGGGCTTGTCATAGGTGTGAAAATATTTGTCTGCATGCTTGAGAATAAGGGTTATCACAAGCTTAGATTTCTCTAGTAGTTAAATTGTCCCCCCTTTTACCAGCTGGTTTATACTAGCACACATCCTTTTATCAAACTCATATAGTTAAAGAAAATACAAAAAGAGAACAAAGAAGATGTTATGTCAATCACTACGTAAAGCCCATCGATTAATTGGTTGGATCGAAAGATTTGGAGAACCATTCCACTATCAAACGTTGTAGAGTCTAATTCAGCCTCGATGGCAGGTTTGGTTTCTGTTGTTGAGTTAAATGGATTTAGGACCCCTCAACAGAATTTGGCGCTAGATGGAGGGCCTGAAGAATGAATGGTTGACAATATTTTTGATAATATTTCACACAACTTGTAGATTTGAAACATCCCACATGCATCGATATCAATTATCAAGATAGCCCACACATGCTAAGTACTCCTGAAATGAGTAACTGACCCCAGGAAGAGGAAGAACATTTATTCCCTGAAATACCTTACTCTCTTCCACATGAGGGGTTGAACCAATTCAGAAGAATGACAAGAGCTTACACCCGACAATTGAGAGCACTTCCCTTAGCTCCATTACTTCCTCATAAAAAAAAAGTAAGAAGACCAGTGGTCAACACCCCCAAACAATTTTTTGTTCACAAAGTAGAAGACCTGATATATTTCACCCTCACTGAAATCGAACATCCCCTTAATCTAATCCCCGAAACACCAACCGGTAACTACTCCGAGCCTGACGTTTTTTTTGACGAGGAAGGGTTTAACTCAGAATGTTCATTTTCGAAGTCAGATGACATGGAATATAACAATGATCATAATGAATAAAGGGGAAACCCACCTCAGAATAATCAATTGTGGTTGGCCAGAGATGCTCTAGCAATCCCCGAACGAGTACATAACCTTCCCCGACATCTGTTGGAATTATTTTCATTGATGTCAATAGTCGAAATGATGATCTGTAATGATGAAGTACATAAGATTATATTGTTATTGATGTCAATAGTTGAAGTGATGATCTATTGTTAAATGACAGATGACATTGTCATTGATGTCAAAAATATATCAGTCAACAAGAAGATAGCAAATGCAGAGATCGATAAACACAAGCTTAGGAAGAAGAGAGAACAGGAAGTCAAAAGATCAAAACTGTCTATACGTATATCAATCAACAGAAGATGTTAAATTGTGTGGAGAGATAGACAATGCAAGATCATGAGGAGGAGCGAACAACAAAAGTGAATTAAATGAAGATCAAAGCTCATAAGTACATAAGTATTTTGTGTCTATTGTTGATCATGATAGGATCAACAATGATTTGTTGATCAAAATCCCTGGAGGAAGAATAGATTGTAGAGATGTCATCAGGATCAATGAAAACACTGAACAGTTGATCAATGCGTAGAAATGGTGAGAGGCTTCAACAGTTGTCTGATCAGAGTGAGAAGCTCAATAGCTGTCTGATCAAGAAGTTGACCGTGAGCTTGAGAATCGTAAAAGGATCATGACCATCTATTTTAGAGAAATGTGGGTTTCGATCCGACGAGAGTGGAGTATCGGATATCGGGAAATCAGGAGTCGAAAGAAGGGAGGTTCTCTAACCTATAAAATACCAAAACGTGAAATTACAATTAGATCCAGAGCATTGGTTCGAGGACTAATCTAATTCGTTGATCGAAAAGGAAATGAACTTGCAAAGTCAAGATTCACAAAGTCATTCTCGACCATTATATCATATGAAAAGATCACAGCCATTGATCATTCTGAAAAGATTACACCAGTTGATCGTTCCGAAAAGATCACAGTCGTTGATTGTACCAAAAGGATCATAGTCATTGATCATTCTGAAAGCATCCTGATCATTCATTGTGAAGGATGGCACGTGGCAAAGGGTCATCGTTTCATTGACTTGAAGAATGGAAAATTCAAACGTAAGTGTTATTGGAACTCACAATATGCGAGGTCGCGAAGAGATCCTAGCTGTCGGTTGGAAGGAATGCACGTGGCACTAGATCAATGAATTCGGGGATTCATGATTCAGAGAAACAACGACGAGAGATGTTCAAAATCCTAAAATGAAAAACACTCAGCCCTGGGTCATAACCCGTGGTCACGAGAAGGGGAGGAGCTAGTGCATCTAAGCTCTATTTCGATGATTGCGACATGGAGTGTCGAGACCCTTCATCACAACAATGGCGAAATGTGAAATCACAATAATATAAGGACCGTCGATTAGGAGGAGTGACGTGGTTCATCGATCTGACGATAGTGGAATACCAGATTTCAGGAATTCGGAGATTGCGAGTTGAGAGAACGAAGCATGCTTCTTGAAATACCAAAACGTGAATTCGCGATCCAATCCAAACTATTGGATTGAGAGTGAATCCTAGTCGTCGAGACAGAGGACACATGGCATTGGTTTAACACTTCCCTGACTGGAAAGTCAAAGACTAGAAGTGATAACCTTCCAAATAGCGAAACACGAAATCGCGATAGAATCATGGGTTGTCGGATCTTTAAATCGTTGGAGGGACGTTGTATTTGAACCAAAGCAAAATGACACAGCAGACCGCGTCATCAAGACACGTTGACAGACCACATCAGTAGACCACATTAGCTAAGGACTTGTGGCACAATAAGGCATTGAAAAGTGTCAAGTTGATACAACATTTCAGGCATGTCAAAATCATGAATATGAATGACACGTGGCAGCTAATAGGATGGTGACATGTCATGAAGTGACGTAAGCATTTACATTACTCCGGAAGTCCTACTTCAATATATTTCACCACTAAGAAAATACTCTATAGTCCAGAAGTTTTGAATGTCAAAACTCCAAAAGGGACATGCGTTAGATGATCCATAGTATCAGGAGTTACCACTTCGAGAGTTTTTCGTTGTAAGAAAAAACTCCAACATCACAAAGTCCCGAATGATGAAACGCCAAAAGGGAATATTCGAGGTCACGAAGATTTGAAGGCAAAAACGATGAAATCCTGACAGCCACACATCTCAACGGATGAATAAGACACAGTCGTTTGATTAAGGAAAGAAGGGATCAGATTAAGGTTTAAGGTGGACATTTGATCTCTTCCATGGAAGAGACGTGAACCGACTGATCATATCGAAGATATCGCAACCAGGAGTTTTGTAAGGAGGAGTGTCAAGAAGTCTCGAATAAAGAAAATCCAAAAATCCGTGATCCGTCCATCTCAGTGATTGGGATTGGGAGTTTGGTAATACAATGGAGTCACAAAGACTCGAAACGGAAAAGTACCAAAACCCTATCAGTCTTCCATCGTATTAAGAGAATGAATTGTGTCCACTCATTTGATAAGTGCTCATTTTCTTTTCTCGCCTAAGTGTGAGGTCACCGCCATTGGTCATATGGTAAAAATATTTGACAGGGGAGAGAGTAATGCATTGCCGAAATTGCTAAGCATGTGGTTCTATGCCATCGGTCATATGACATGAGAAATTTTAAAAAGAAACTGTTATACATCGCTATATTTGAGAAGTCCATGGTTCTGTAACACATGGTCATGTGTGATGGTTTGAAGGAAGTGCCCTCACAGAATCTAGTCTCTGTAAATATAACATATATTAGGGATTGAGTATAAAGGATTAAATTGATCCATGACAGTGATCAATTTATGGAAATGCTTCACTGTAAAAATGATAAAACAATGATTATAATTAAGTTAATCGAAGAGGCATGATGATTGAATATGGTCTGTTGGTGAGCTGAGAACGCAGCATAAACAAGAGTATGATCTAATGAGTCGATCCATGTCTGTGATCAACTCATGAAAAAAATGAACCAATACACAGTCATGATTAAAATAGAATAAATCATGAAAATATGAATAAATAATAAAAGATAAAAATGATATTAATTAATGTTTAGTTTATCATTTTAAATGAAAAGGTACAATGGTTCAAATAAAGGGACATGTTGTTTTAAATTTCACACTAGTTTGAATATTATAAAAACGAGAAACAGTGGTGAGAAGAATGTGTCTCTGTGGTTCATATTAGAAGATCAAAAGTAGGAGCAAAGTCCAAGATGAAGAACTCTTCGTTCTAAGGTGCCTGTCACTATCTAATTGAATATCAAGAACATAAGAAGACAAAGCATCAGTTATGCAATCTAGAACTTGATAAAGAAGACCATACAAGAAGAGGCTACAACAGACAAGTAGAAAGTACAACAATGGTTGCATGAGTCAAATTCGATGAAGAGAAGAAGAGATTGAATTTCATAATAAAATAAGGGTGGTTGGGTGGTGGATGGGCAGGTTGGATCTTGCAGGGAAGTTGGTGCTTCCTTATCAGTTGGAGCTGAATAAATAGGGGGTCGTAGCCTCCTACCATTTGGTGCTAGTGAATAGAGGGAGTTGGTGCTTCCTTGTCTATTTTGGCTAACTAAATAGGGGGTTGAAGCCTCCTACCAGTTGGTGCTGGTGAATGAGGGTGTGGATGCATCCTTCCAGTTGTAGCTAGTAAATGGGGTGTGGCAGCATCCCTTCAATTGTAGCTGAAGAAACTTGGGGAATGTCTCTCCATAAAGTTGTAGCTTGAAAACAGTTTTGTAAAAGAACTTTTTATTAATGAGAAAAGAGTTGGTGATTTTCCCTGTTGGGTTCCACGATAAAATATTGTGCTCATAAGGGTTTGTTGTTCATCATATATTTCTTAATTGAATAATTAATATGTGTACTTAATATGAATGAATACAAAAAGAAAAGTAGGCAATACTTATTCAGCCCCCCCTCTCAGTATTGCTGGATATTTCCATCAATTGGTATCAGAGCAGGTTCCTTTAACCACATTCTAACAAATTGAAAGGAAGATCAAATTAAGCACACATGGATGGACAAAATATTTACAATGAGAATGGAACTCCAATACTTAGAAAACAAGGATACATATTTTGGAGTATAAGAATGGAAAGTCATCTGAAGGAATTAGGACATGATGTATGGAATTCAGTGATCACTGATTATTTCCCACCAAAAAGAGTAAGGACTCCAACTCAAAAGAAAACCAAAAAAATTAACTCAATGGTAATGAATACAATCCTTGATGGACTACCTGATTGTTGGATTATGTTTTCATTGATGCCAATGGTTTGATTGATTGATGTCATTGATTGATGTCAAGTGATTGATTGATGTTAAAGGATTGATTGATTGACGATTTATGTAATATAATATGTATTTTCCTTGATTATAATGCATAGATGAATATGGATCAATGAGTTGTCATTGATATGGTGAAGATGGATCAATGAGTTGTCATTGATACATGATGAAGATGGATCGATGTGGTTTCATTGGTATATGATGCATTGTTGAAAAAATGTATAGATGAGTCATTATTGTCTTATCATTATTGATAAGGTGCACAAATGGATGAACTCTAAATTGGTACCCTTATGGTGAAAGCCCTCGTGGGAAGATGCTTTGTGGATTGAGTTATCCTAGAAGAATGGTTGGAGGACCCATGCTTGTATGTGGAATAACAAAATGAAGATCAAGGAAATTGTCAGGGAAACTATCCTAGATGTATAGTTCTTGTCATGCCATTTCCAATGGTATGTATAACGTCACATAACTCCTCACGGTTAGAGACCTATGGCCATGAGAAGTTGGAGACCCCAGGTTTGGGTAATGGACCCAAGTTTGTTTGATAGGTAACGGTATGAGTTATGATATATTTTTAGACAATACTATCCTATATGGATAGTACATTTCATGCCATTTTTTTTGGTATGTGTAACATCACATAACTCCTCACGGTTTGAGAGTTATGGCCTTACGAAGTTGGAGAACCCTCACATGTCATTTAGAAGCCCCAAAAGGTCAAAGTAGTCAAAATGGTTTAAGGGATTTTAAAAGGTAAATAATAAAGTGAAGTGATGAGTGTACTATAATTCAAAGTGAATACAAAATAAATTATTGAAATAATAAATTTAATAGAGAAATTAGAAGTGGGTTAACCCTAAAATAAGGAAAGTGGGGCCAAGTGAACTAGAAGATGTTTTTAAGGAAGCTACTTGGAGAGTATAAATAAGAGGAAAGGATCTCTCATTTTAAACACACTTAAGCATATTGAATATCTATATGTGTCTGAGGTAACCAAGGATATCTAAGCTGAAATTATGAGGAAAGGTGAAGAAAAGAAGGCCGAAATGCAAGGAAGGATAAATTATTTTGATGATGTTTTCTAAGGTATGTTATTTACAAGTCATCTGACCATTTTTGTTATAATTTTTTTTATATAATGATTCAGAACGTGAAATTTATATGACATTGAGAAAACATACTGAATTATTGGTGGTAAAAAATTCAGCTTATGGGTCGTTGTATTTTGGGAGTTACACTCCGTGGAAAATAGGGTTTGTGGCTAGTCCTGAAACTAGTCAAAAACAGATGTTTCGGGTAAAAATGTCATAACTTCTTCATAACAGATACAAATTCAGTCAGACCAAATTTTTTGGTTAGGGTATAGGTGGTAGTAAGTTTTGTAAAATTTTTGGATCAATTCAACAAATATTTTGTGCGGGCCACACTCTACAAGGTCGCTCTCTAGAATAAGCCAGAATTCAGCAAGGTATGTCATTTTTTCTATAACGCCTTTTATGAGAGGTTCCAAGTAGTGACACCTGGAGGAATTTCATAAAACACACTGAAGAACATTATGTATCAGTTTCAGATATTTATTCATTACAGGTACAACGTTATGATTATTTCAAGTTGGGGTTGTTGACTAATCCAAAACTAGTCATGGTTGAGACAAGCAGTTGATGAATTGGCACATAAATGAGGTGTATAGTTGATGATATGTTTCTAATATATTTTGTTGATATGTATTCACATCTAACTGATTATAAATGACAGCAATGAGTAATGAGCAAATGTTGAATGTTAACTAAGGTGCTTGTGTGTAAGAGGGAAATTTTTGGAAAAAGATCCCCACACTCATTCACCCCCCCCTCTAAGTGTGGTAGGTGTGTCCAAAAATTTGTATCAGAGCCATCCTTCACTACAAGACTTAATAAGCTTGAAGGAGATCCATAGACACAAAAATGGATGATGAAGTTCCAATCCTTGATGAGGAAAACTATTCCACTTGGAGAATAGAGGTGAGATTATATTTGAAGACAATGGGAGCAGCTATTTGGAAGGAAACCATCGGTGGATATGTTCCGTTGAAGAACAAGTCAAAGTTTGCAGCTCAAAGGGAAGGAAATAAGAATGATGCATTAGCTCTCAAGACCATTCTTAGTGGACTCTCAAGCCGTATCAAAGAGAGCATGGGACAATGCACTTCTACCAAGGATATATGGCTAAAGCTAGAGAAGACATATCAAAGCAAGAAGGAGAAGGAAGAAATTAAAGACAACTCCATCAACATCATCAAAGGTAAGGAACCATCAAAAAATCTTGAATGCATTATTTCTAAATGTGATTTTGAAAACATTTCAAGTAAAGATAAAGAATCAAGTAATGATAGCACAAAGGAAGATCTTGAAGACATTTCAAATGAAGGCAAAAAATCATGTGATGGTGTTGGCAAGAAGGAATATATTGAAGGTAAAGAATCTCCCAAGACTCTTGATTTCAATTATTCAAAGTGTGATGATGTTGAATTTTTCTCAAGTGAAGAAGATGATCTAGAAATAGTTTGTGTAAATTTTGATGATAGTTATCCCATGGAAAGAATAGAAGAAAATCTATTAGAACTTCAAAAGGAAATTGAAGAGGGTTTATACATGTATAGGAGTGATCATTTTTATACACACTATAAATATATTTCGGATAACACTAAGAAGTTTCTTAGGAGGAGTCAAAGGTACATATTGAAGTTAAAGGGAATGCTCAAAGAACAAGAAGAGAGTTCTAAATTAGAAGAAAAGGAAGAAGAGATCACAAGACTAAAGAATGAAAAAGAAGATATAAATGTAGATGACGAGATTAGCAAAAGTTTTGAAACCATTGTCCATCTCAAGACCCAAATTGAAGAAGCCAAAAGAATAGAGGAACTATTGAAGATTTAAATAAATGAAAAAAAAGAGTCATGTTGTAAGCTGGAAGCTGAAACTGTTGACCTTAGAAAGAAGGTAGAGAAGTCAAACAAATTCTTGAATAGCTCAAGAATCTTGGATGAGATATTGGAAATTCAAAGATCACCATGTAACAAATCAGGTCTTGGATACAAAGGAGAAGATACACATGTTGAAGCAAGTACCTCAAATAAGCATGAGGTAAGTCCATCAAAGAAAGAAGACAATGTTGCAAAGAAACCATCTAAAAAAGGCAAAGAAAATTTCAAAAGTACAAAGCAAGGAAGACATCAAGAAGCTACTTTTGGGACACCAAAGAAAAAGTATGAAAGTATTTTTCATGGGCATTTTTATTCACGTAATGGATATGGTCACAAATATTTTGAATGTAGATCTTATGAAAGGAGATATAATGGAAGATTCTATAACACCACAAGGTGTTGGAAATGTGATCAAGTAGGACACATTGTTGTTTACTGCAACTCCATGAGATGCTACAGCTGTAGTGGATTTGGACACAAATCCCGGGAGTGATGGAACACAAAAGGAAAGTCCATGATGAAGACTTCACATAGCATGGATAGAAGAAGGAATGAAGTAACAAAGGGAGATATATTTGAAAACATGGATGCTCAGATCTCATGTTCTGAGGAGAAGGGTCATCTACAAAAGTGGTTGAAGAAGACAGAGTAGCCAGATCAGAATGAAAGACTAAAGGGAAGTACAAAAGTGTCATCTACTGAGGCACACATAGGTGACACTGGTGACAATCGCATGCATACGCATGATGACCTTGAATAGGTCGCATACACATGTGATTTATTGTGCAACGGGTCGTGTATATGTTGTAAAGCCTTGGGGAAAAGGTAATGCACATGGCTTGGAGTTTGATGTGATGGTATAACTATGTATTGGAGGGTCTGACATTGTTTATAGAAAGTTCTGACACTGTTTGTTGCAGGTTTTCATGGTGAGATCACACAATGGTATAATAAAAAAAAATATTGGGTGCATGGCACTAACCCAAGAGTATGGATTGATGTTGATCTGTTGGGATTAATCATTTTGTGATGTTGATGGTGGTGTACATGGTTGGTATATCTTATGATGTATTATTGGAAGCATATGTTTATATCATGGTGCATGCATTTTTCATATGGATTGGGCTACATGTTGAGACATATGGTTGGTGAGTTGATGAGGTGATCATGTTGTACATCATGGTTTGATCTATGTGTGATGCATGATTGGTACATTTCTAGTACATCAGTAGAGGATCTTACTGGTAGGATGATTGACACATGTTTTATGGAAGACTTGGCATACATGTATGGGACTCATCATTTTGTTGTATTGGTGCATAGTAGTACACTCATATATGGTATTACTTGATTTTCACAACATTGGTATTTGTTTTATACATGATTGCGGCACTTGGTTCATGATGGAGACATATCATGAGTGATATGATACATTGTTTGGCATGTTGGTAGATGCTCATGGTTGGCATATTGGTGGATGCACATGATTGTCATAATTGGTGGATGCACATGTTGGCATATTGGTAGATGCACATGTTGGCATGTGGTGGATACATTTCATGGATTATATCTTTTGGCACATTGTTGATGTACATGGTTGATGTACATGGGTGTTGTGCATGGTGGGCACATTTTGGTACATGATGTACTTGGTGGATATATTGTTCATGATTCTCTATTTCATTGATGACATATATTTTTCTTCATGATGCTTGGTATGGCATGAGTTTGATGCATGAACAGGTCCAAGGATCGTTATATGGTAGAACAATGTTCATCTTGTAGAAAAGATAGGGGAGACATACCCATAGGGGTATTCATTCTTCTTCCCATGATTCTAGGAGGAGATATTTATTAGATGCATACCTAGAAAAGAGCCCTATACTTGAAGAAAGAGAACATGAGCATAATTTTAGGGGGAGCAATGGTCACAAGGGGAGTATGTTCGATGTATATTTAGCATTACATCAGAGTGATATCCCTTGTTCAAAAGGGGAGAGAAGATTCAGAGGAAGATCAAAGGCATTCAGACAGGGGGAGCATCCCCAAGGAGAGTTCAAGCAAGGGGAGCAGCCCCAAGATGAGAATGGCCCTTTGCCATTGATGTCAAAGGGGGAGAGTTAATCACATTGATGTGATTGATGTTTATTGATGGGACTAAATAGTCACATTGACTATTGATGTAGAGCATGCCTTATCTACATGTTGACATCAATAATTGGTAATTGGTGTTGACATCAATGTTGGTATTGCCATCAATGCCAAAGGGGGAGATTGTTGGATCATGTTGTCATTGATGCCAATGGTTTGATTGATTGATGTCAAATGATTGATTTATGTTAAAGGATTGATTGATTGATGATTGATGTAATATAATATGTATTGTCCTTGATGAGAATGCATAGATGAATATGGATCAATGAGTTTTCATTGATATGATTAACATGGATCAATGAGTTGTCATTGATACATGATGAAGATGGATCAATGTGTTTCATTGGTATATGATGCATTGTTGGAAAATGTATAGATGACTCGTTATTGTCTTATCATGATTGATAAGGTGCACAAATGGATGAACTCCAAAGTGGCCCCCTTATGGTGAAATCCCTCACGGGAAGACGCTTTACGGATTGAGTTATCCTAGAAGAATGGTTGGAGGACCCATGCTTGTATGTGGAATAAAAAAATGAAGATCAAGGAAATTGTTAGGGAAACTATCCTATATGTATAGTTCTTGTCATGGCATTTCCGGTGGTATGTATAACGTCACATAACTCCTCATGGTTAGAGACTTATGGCCATGAGAAGTTGGAGACCCCAGGTTTGGGTAATGGACCCAAGTTTGTTTGATGGGTAACAGTATGAGTTATGATATAATTTTATAAGATACTATTCTATATGGATAGTACATGTCATGTCATTTCTGGTGGTATGTGGAATGTCACATAACCCCTCACGGTTTGAGAGTTATGGCCTTACGAAGTTGGAGGACCCTCACATGTCATCTAGAAGCCCCAAAAGGTCAAAGTAGTCAAAGTGGTTTAAGGATTTTTAAAAGGTAAATAATAAAGTGAAGTGATGAATGTACTATAAATCAAAGTGAATACAAAATAAATTATTGAAATAATAAATTTAATGGAGAAATTAGAAGTGGGTTAACCCTAAAATAAGGAAAGTGGGGCCAAGTGACCTAGAAGATGTTTTTAAGGAAGCTACTTGGAGAGTATAAATAAGAGGCAAGGCTCTCTTATTTTAAACACACTTGAGAATATTGAATATCTATATGTGTCTGAGGTAACCAAGGATATATAATCCTAAATTCTGAGGAAAGGTGAAGAAAAGAAGGCCGAAATGCAAGGAAGGATAATTTCTTTTGATGGTGCTTTCTAAGGTATGTTATTTACATGTCATCTCACGATTTTTTCTATAACTTTTTTTATATAATTATTCAGACCATGAAATT
This sequence comes from Picea engelmannii, assembly GCA_009831015.1. NCBI lineage: Eukaryota > Viridiplantae > Streptophyta > Pinopsida > Pinales > Pinaceae > Picea > Picea engelmannii. The sequence continues at coordinate 106,074 of ML797719.1, read as the reverse complement.
TCTATTCCATTGAGAAAACATACCCAATTATCTATGGTAAAAAAATCATCTTGTAGGTCGTTGTATTTTAGGAGTTACACTCCATGGAAAATAAGGTTTGTGGCTAGTCCTGAAACTAGTCAAAAACAGGTGTTTCAGATAAAAGCGTCATAACCTCTTCATAACAGATCAAAATTTAGTGAGAAAAAATGTGTGGGTTAGGGTATAGGCGGTAGTATGTTTTGTAACAGTTTCATATCAATTCAACAAATATTTTGTGCGAGCCACGCTCTACAAGTTCACTCTCTAGAATAAGCCGAAATTTAGCAAGGTGTGCCATTTTTGCTATAACGCCTTTTTTGAGAGGTTAAAAGTAGTGCCACCTAGATGAATTACATAAAAAACATTGAATAAAATTGTGTATCATTTTCATATCTTTATTCATTACAGGTACAAAGGTATTATTATTTCAAGTTGGGGTTGTTGACTAATCCAAAACTAGTCATGGTTGAGACAAGCAGTTGATGAGTTGGCACATACATCAGGTGTATAGTTGATGATATGTTGATGATATACATTTATGATATGTATTCACATCTAAATGATTATAAATGACAACAATGAGTAATTAGAAAATGTTGAATGTTAACTAAGGAGTTTTTGTGTAAGAGGGAAGTTTTGGGAAAACGATCCCCACACTCATTCACCCCCCCTCCCCCCCCTCTAAGAGTGGTAGGTGTGTCCAACACTGATGATGTCAAAGAAAATATAGGTGAATTTAACTCTGCAAAGGAGAAGTCATATGAAACATTTAGATCAGAACAAAGTTCAGTGTACAACAATACTAGTAATGAAGATTCTTTTGAAAGATACTCAGACATTGAAGCAGAATTCAATCAGGAATTTGAGCTTGAAAGTGATTTGGACGAATTGAGAAAATATAAACAAGGGTGTAAACAACTAAAGGATCAACTTAAGATTGTTGAAAAATTCAAGAAAGGGACTGAAACCCTTGATAAAGTTCTTAGTTTACAAATATTTTCCTCAAACAAATTTGGCCTTGGATATGACCACACACACATAATTAAAGGATCAGGCCCTATTACTCAGATTGATATTGAAGATGACATGTCTAGTTATGATACCTCCAAAGAATATTCTCATCATCCTAAGAATATGTATCAAATCAAAAGAGAGGACTCGACCATCAATAAAGGTAAATACTCTCCACAATCTTTCAATTGCAATAATGTTGATATTGAATTCTCCCCTATGAGTAGAGAAGAAGATTCAAATACAATAATAGAATGTTCTATTAGCATTTATCCCATGGAAGAAGAAGAAGAAGAAATATCAAAGGAAAAATAAAAGGTTGATTGGAGTCTCTCTGAATACCTATATCACCATAATGAATCAGACTATATCTATGTTCATGACTACAGTCAATAATTTCTTGAAAAAAGTCAAAAGCATGTCTTGGAAATAAAGAAAATGCTCAAGGACAGTAAAAAGATAATATATGAGCAGGACAATTAGTTAGAATAGAAAGAAGAGGAGATCAAGAGACTGCAAAATGAAATCAGTCAAGCACAAGAAGAAAAGAAGGAAGATGATGTCTCAAGCAAAAACCTTGCAGATCTAAAAGAACTAAGGGAAAGTTATGTCAATATTAAAATCCAACTTGAAGAAGCCAAAAGGAGAGAAGATGTAGTAAGGAACCATTTGGACAAAATGAAAGAATCTTGTCATAATATGGAAGAAGAAGTTGTGAATCTTAGAAAGAAGGTTGAGAAGTTATACACCCAAATCAAATTCTTGAACAAATCCATGACCCTGGATGAGATATTGGATACTCAGAGATCACCATATGA
>ML797719.1:58034-90351 GCA_009831015.1 Picea engelmannii | reverse complement strand
ATATATATATATATATATATATATATATATATCAAGATGCTAGATGAAAAACACTTATCAGAGATAACACCAGGGTCAAGCAACTGCTGAGAGGGTGCTCGCTTCCACCCAACCGTAGGCTTAGCGACTCCCAGCGGATTTACCAGTAGCCACCCCCGAGCTGAGACCACGATGATGTGAGACTGCGTCTCCATTTTCCATTGACCAGGAGCGAAGGTTGCAATCCTTCCTCTTTTCTATCACTCACTCTGCATAATTCCAGAGTTCTCCCCTCACATCTACCCCCGTAATCGCTTCTACCCCATGCCTTATCCTCTTGCGATGTTGCGTGTGGCACGATTACCCTCGTGCTGATCAGGCCTGACGGCTCTACGGATGGGAGGTTCACCTCCCATCCCTCATTAAACCATCTACCTACCAGCCTATGAGGCATTTAATTCAGGGCCAGTGAGCCATTTTTGGTTCTCCAGGCCAGTGGAGTCCAAATACGGTATTAATTCTTGGTGGATGTTAACGCCACCTTTTCAAGTGTCTTCCACTACCATCGTGGTCTCTTTTTCTGCACGTCCTCTCTCAACAGTCCTGTAATAAATTCAAAATGTTATTCACATTCATTGACCTTTTCCTCAAGGTCCATTTACATCACATATTCACATTTATGAGTTCGCCATAGTTCTTGGCCAGTCCAGTTATATTTACAAGATGGGGGAAATAGGGTGTTACAACAGACCACGTCAGCTAAGGACACGTGGAACAATAAGACACTAACAAGTTTCAAGTTGATACAACATTTCAGGAATGTGAAAATCACGAATATGAATGACATGTGGCAGCTAATAGGATGGCGACACATCATCAAGTGATGTAAGCGTTTACATTACTCCGGGAGTCCTGCTTCAGGATATTTCACCATTAGGAAAATACTCTATAGTATACAAGTTTCAAATGTTGAAACTCCGAAAGGGACATGCGTCAAATGATCCATAGTATCGGGAGTTACCACTTCGAGATTTTTTCGTTGTAAGCAAAAAATCCAACATCATGAAGTCCCAAACGTTGAAACGCTGAAAGGGACTATTGGAGGTCACGGAGATTCGAAGGCAAAAACAATGAAATCTTGATAGCCATACATCTCAATGGTTGATTAAGACATAGACCTTTGATTAAGGAAAGAAGGGATCAAATTAAGGTTTAGGGTGGACTATTGATCTCTTCCATGGAAGAGACATGAATCGACTGATCATATCGGCAATATCGCAACTAGTAGTTTTGTAAGGAGCAGTGTCTCTAAGTCCTGAAGGACGAAAAGCCGAAACCCCATGAGTCGTCCATCTCAGTGGGTAATATGAGTCGTCCAAACTAACTGGCGATATCATGATCGGGAGTTTGGTAATATAGTCAAGTGATAAAGACTCGAAAAGGAAAAGTATCAAAACCCCGTCAGCCATCCATCGTATCAGGAGAATGAATTGTTTTCATTCATTTGATAAGTGCTCATGCGCTTGTATCACCTAAGAATGAGGTCACTGCCATTGGTCATATGGTAAAAAGGTTTGATAGGGTAGAGATTAATGCGTTTCTGAATTTGCTAAGCCTATGGTTCTATGCCATCGGTCATATGACATAAGAAGTTTTAAAAAGAAACTGTTATACATCGCTATATTTGGTAAGTCTGTGGTTCTGTAACGCATGGTCATATGTGATGGTTTGAAGGAAGCACCCTCATGGAATCTAGTCTCTGTAGATATAACATATATTAGGGATTGAGTATAAAGGATTAAATTTATCCATGACAGTGATCAATTTATGGAAAGCCTTCACTATAAAAATGATAAAAAAGTGATTATAATTAAGTTAATTGAAGAGGCATGATGATCGAATATGGTTTGTTGGTGAGCCAAGAACGCAATAGAAATAAGAGTACGATCTAATGAGTCGATCCATGTCTGTGATCAACTCATGATTAAAAGAGGATAAATCATGAAAATATGAATAAATAATAAAAAGGAAAAATGATATTAATTAATGTTTAGTTTATCATTTTAAGTGAAAAGGTACAATGGTTCAAATAAAGGGACACATTGTTTTAAATTTCACACAAGTTTGAATATTATAAAAACGAGAAACAATGGTGGGAAGAATGTGTCTCTGTGGTTCATATTAGAAGATCAAAAACATGATCAGAGTCCAAGATGAAGAAATCTTCATTCTAATGTGCCTGTCAATGTCTAATTGAAGATCAAGAACAAAACAAGACAAAGGAGCAATTATGCAATCCAGAAATTGAAAAAGAAGACCATACAAGCAAAGGCTGCAACAAACAAATAGAAAGTACAACAATGGTTGCGTGAGTCAAATTCGATGAAGAGAAGAAGAGATTGAATTTACTAATAAACTAAGGGTGGTTGGGTGGTGCATGGGCAGGTTGGAGCCTGCAGTGGATTTGGGGCTTCCTTTTCAGTTGAAACTGACTAAATAGGGGGTCATAGCCTCCTACTAGTTGGTGTTGGTGAACAGAGGGAGTTGGTGCTTCCTTGTTAGTTTTGGATGACTAAACAGGGGGTTGAATCCTCCTACCAATTGGTTTTGGTGAATGAGGGTGTGGGTGCATCCTTCTAGTTGTAGTTGGTAAATGGGGTGTGGATGCATCCCTTCAGTTGTATCTAAAGAAACTTGGGGAATGTCTCTCCATCAAGTTGTAGCGTGAAAACAGTTTTGTAAAAGAACTTTTTATTAATGAGAAAAGAGTTGGTGGTTTTCCCTGTTGTGTTCCACGATAAAATCTTGTGTTCATAAGGGTTTTTTGTTCATCATATATTTCTTAATTGAATAATTAATATGTGTGATTAATATGGATGAATATAAAAAGAAAAAGTAGGCAATATTGATTCACCCCCCCCTCTCAGTATTGCTAGATATTTCCATTAACATCCAGAAAAGTTACTCCCTAAATTTGACCCTGAAAACTTAGGATTTCCTGAAGACCGTATAAAAAACTTCATACTATCTATTAGACTGATGAATGTCCAACTTGAATATGTAGTATGTAGGATTTTCCCCTATAATTTTGAGAATTTGGTCTCCACATGGTATTTTAACTTTCCTATAGGGTCCATAACTTATTAGACAAAGTTTCAAAAGGATTTTTTAGATAAATTTACAAAAGAAACCACTACAGGAGCTTTGATGGTTGAGTCGTTCGCTGCCACCATGAGTTCAAAGGAGAAGGTTAAATACTTCAATCAATGATTCACCACTATCCTAAACAATTTTCAACCTGAAGCTAAACCCACTCAGGATTTGCAAATCAAATTATATGCTAATGCTCTCCCAGCTTCCATTTGCATGTTTTCGAAGAGTTCTGCCAAAAAAACCTTAGCGGACAATTTTGAGGAAGCCAAAACAATAGAATTCCAATTGAAGGGATTTAAAGAAGGCTAGGTCTCACTGTTTAAGAAGGAAGTTCAACCTCCTCCCAAGAGAGGACTCTTGTTGACCAGACCCTTAGGGAAACAAATAGAACAAGGTCTTGAAAAAGGAAGTGGAGACATAGAATACCTACAACGAATGGTAAAGAAGTTTTCAAACGAAATCATAAACATGAAAAGAAGTGCAGGGGAAGGAAACTAGGACAGAGGCCCTATAAAACCTTTTTTAAAATAAATCCACTGTTCAAAGAAATTGAACCTCCCCCAACCAACTTAAACATCAATATGGGAAATGTATCATATGACTCTTTCTGTACCTATCACCAAGATAAACATTTTGAAAGAGACTGCCCACAATTGGTGCATGCGATGAATCTGATGGCCAACCAATTTCTAGATGCGGTTTCCATTTCCGAAAAATCAAGAGGCTTAACTATGAATATTTTTGATTAGGCATAAGTTGATCCACCAAAAGAAAAATCCATGCTGATATGGGACCTTGACCTACCAATGCCTTCCGATGATCTATTTGGGGTTCAAGAACCACCCGCAGAGGTCTTGTTTGTGCAAAAACGAAGTAGGGGTCACCTAGTCTAAAATGACCTTAATTTGGCCCACACTTTAAGGGGAAAAAAAACATCCAATCACCCGAAAGGATCTTTTGTCTCCCAAATAAATCCTATGCATATCCATATCCGAGAATAGCCCAAGCTAGAATACAAAATAGTAGAAGATTTGAAAAAATTGAAGGCTAATATATCAGTCATGGACATATGTAGAATTCCCCAGCAAAATGACTTTCTGTTACAAGCATTGAGGTCAGTATAAAATCATACAACAAGTGTTGACCAAGGAGAAAATCCAACCCTCTCATATCTAATAAATAAACCAACTATGAACACTTCCTCCGAAGATAAGAAGGGCAATCCTTTTGTCCCACCATTCCTCTTAACATTTGAAGTCTTCAACAAAAACCTCCACAATTGTTTGGTTGACTCATGGGAATCCTCTAATGTTATGCCACTATCTATATGGAAGAAATTAAATGTAATCCATTACAAAATTGATAAACATGTGATACAACTAGACAGAACCCAGGTGAAGGTTATGGGAGAGCTCAAAGATGTCATGATCAAGATGGCGACTCACTTGAAATTTGTATAGGTAATTGACATCATTGTAGTAGATATCCCAGAATCTTATGGATTGCTACTCAATCGATATTGGTTCGAGAAGTTAAATGGATAATTTAGTACAGACTGGGCTCACCTTTGGTTTCCATTGAAGGGGGACACTAATATGATCAGGATCGATAGGGAAAGATATATTGTCATCGAACTAGAAACCCTCAACGAACCCTCTTCGACAGATTTCCCTGTTCTAGGAAATTATTCATGGGACTTTGATTTCAATAATTTATCCCCCCTCTCATCTGATGTACCTCTCACTCAAAACTCCAAAATGAATTTTCAAGAAAATTTGTCGACGATGGCAGAAGAAATCCTCTTTTGTCAAGAACCTTTGTTTGAAACCATAGTGGATATAGGAGGAAAGGAGAAAAGTGGTAGGAAAAAAGAAACTAATGGTTTTTGCTCAAAAGTCTAGACCTTGTACTTTGATGGGTGGAAGTCAAAAGAAGGATCGGGAGCAGGGTGTATCCTCATTTATCCCAAAGGTAAACGAAATTTCCTATCCCGCAGACTATAATTTGAGTACAAAAGGGATAAATAAATCCATAGACTTAAAATTTAAAGAACTAAAGGTTTTCAGAGATTCTGAAATCATCGTCAGACAAGTAAGGAACACTATACATTGAAACTCTCCCCACCTGAGGAATTACCAATGGGAAGTGCATAGACTAATAGAACATTTTGTGTCTTCAACACTACAATGATCCCCAGAACAAAGAAAACTCTTGTTGATTCTTTGGCCACTGTTGCCTCAAGGCTATACCCTCTAGAAGACTATGAAGCCTCCCGTTTCACTATGGAACTACTCTACAAACTGTCGGTGCCCAATAATATTTCTAATTAGAAGGTCTTTGAAGGAGATGAACAGATAAAAAAATGTTTAACTAATCAGGATAATTTTAAAGATCTAGCTATTGACAATGAATTATTTCAGGAGAAATTAGTAGAACCCGACCCCCATGTACAAAAACTTGAAACAAATCAATCGAATGAAAAACCAAGGTCTCACGCAATACTGAAAGGAGCAATTAATTTAGAAAACCTTTATGACTTAAGGGAAATATTCAAAGGGTCAACGAACGCAAAGACTGGGATTTCTTGTTCCATGTACAAGACTATAAATCTAGGAGCCCTAGAAAACCCCAAGAATATAAATCTTGGCAAGACAAGATATAAAGAATAAAGGAAGGCCTATTTCAAACTTTTCAGACAATATCAATATGTTTTTGCATGGTTCTACCGAGATCATAAAACTTATGATACTCATATCATTCAACACACAATTCTGTTAAAGCCCAGAGTGAAACCCTTCCAAGAGAAGCTCTGAAGGTACCACCCATCCCTGGAGCCTCTCATATGTCAGGAGTTAAATAAATTATTAGATGCTAAGATTATCTTCCAAGTTATACACTCTCCATGGGTAGCAAATTCAGTTCATGTGAGGAAAAAATCTAGGGAGATCTGTCTGTGTGTGGATTTCAGGAACTTCAACAGAGCATCAAAAAAGGACATCTACCCAGTCCCACTGATGGATCAAATCTTGCAGACCGTGTCTGGTTCTGATATTTTTTCTCTGCTGGATGGTTTTTCATGTTACAACCAAGTTCTATTTTCAGAGGAAGACTGTTTGAAAAATACCTTCTAAACCAAGTGGGGAACCTTTTCCTATAAATGCATGCCCTTTGGGTTAATCAATGCAGGGGAAACCTTCCAAAGGGCCATGGATGTAGCGTTTAGGGGACTAATAAACAAATGTGTAGTAGTTTATTTGGACGATGTGATTGTGTATTCAAAGAATAGAGAATATCTCATCCAACACTTAACCTAGATTTTCGAAAGGTTTAGGAAATACGGTATATCCTTAAACCCTAAGAAAAATATCTTTGATGTCGAGGAAAGTAAACTAGTAGGTCACATTATATCTCAATCAGTAATTTTCATAGACCCAGAACCAATTAGGGATATAGCTCAACTTCCATTACCCCACAACAAAAAGGCTATGCAATCCTTCTTTGGGAAAATCATTTTTTTGAGGAGGTTCACCCCCGATTTTGCTGAAAATATCAAACCGCTACAAAAAATGATCCGCAAAGATGTTGAATTTAGGTGGGATGATGAACGGAAAAAGTTCTTTCAACAATATTAAGGCTGCAATATCTCAAGATCTAGTGTTGCAAAGTCCCTAATTTAGAAAATATTTCTTCCTCTACACTTTTTCCTCCGACCAATCATTAGCTGCAGTATTGACTCAGAAGGATGATGACAACAATGAGGCCCCAGTCTCATTTATGAGCACTAATATCCAAGGGGCCAAACTAAATTACCCTTCTATAGAAAAGCATGCTTATGCAGTTTACAAGGTAGTGAAACACTTCAGATCTTACATCCTAAAGAACCATACCACATTCACTGTGCCTCATCTCACATTCCGATCCCTATTTACTCAATAGTATATGGGGGAAATAAGAGGAAACTAGATGGTAGTGGTCCAAGAATTTGATCTAGATATAAAACCTGCTAAGTTGGTTAAGGGACAAGGATTATGTAAACTGGTAGTTGAACCCTAAGACCAAGTAAATGAAGACCCTGAATGGGAGAATGAATTGGCATTATGGTGTGGTGAAGCTTCATACGTCTCCCCAGGGCAGGAGTCTTGGTATGAGAAACTAACTTATCTCTTGCATCATGGGACTTTCCAAGAAAACCTAAACCTTGGGGAAAGGAGAGCTCTTAGTTTAAAATCAACACAATATTGCCTCATAAATTCGGTGCTCTTCTGTGTTAATTATGATGGGGTACTTTTAATATGTATCGAACATGAAGATGTAGACAAGGTTTTGAAGGAGCTCCATGATGGACCTGCAGGTGGACACTTAGAAGGGAATACCACCACCCAAAAAATACTGAGAGTCGGCTACTACTATCCTACTCTATTTAGGGATGCTCACACATATGCTAGAAATTGTAAAACTTGTCAAATAAGTGTGGGGAGGGAAAAGAGAGTAGCTTTTCCTCTCCAACCTTTGGCCATCTCCAAGACATTCAATCAATGGGGGTTAGATATCATAGGAGAAATTACACTGAGTTCTTCAAAATAGCATAGATACATACTGACTGCCATAGACTATTTCATGAAATGGGCAGAGGCCATCCCTTTGACTCATGTAAACAAAAAGGTGGTGATCCAATTTGTAGAACAACAATTTATTACAAGGTTCGGTATGCCTTCTGACCTTGTTTTTTATAATGATTTTTACTTTTCTTCCACCCTATTAATAGAGTTTTCTTTAGACAAAGGAATCATAATGAAATACTCTGCGAACTATTTTCCATACGGGAACGAAGTGGCAGAATCAACCAATAAGAACCTAGTGAGGATATTCAAGAAAACAATTGCAGACAACCAAAGGAATTGGCACAGTTCACTTCATAATGACTTATGGGATGATAGAGTAACAACCAAGGAATCTATAGGGAATTCCCCATAGTTTCTGGTATACAGACAGGAATCCATTATCCCGAATGGGTTGTATCTTCCATCTCTTCAACTTTCTCAAGATTATAGAGAACAACCCTCATCAATTATACAAAAATGAATTTATACCCTCCTCATACTAGAAGAAGAAAGGGATAAAGAAAAAGAAAAGTTCATAGCTCATCAACAGATAGTTAAAAGTTGGTTTGATAGGAATAAGGCCAAAGAGAAGAATTTTGAAGTAGGAGACTTAGTCCTGAAATGGGACAAAGTAAATGAGCCAAAGGGGAAACATTCAAAGTAGGGGTAGGCACGTATCAGTTTCAAAATATGAGTGGGGAACCTGACACCCTCCTAGTGAATGGACAAACCCTAAAAAACATTTTTGTTAAAAAAATGTGTGTGTTTTCATGATATTTTGTTTTCAGATAGGCTAATTTTGGAGTTCATTTTTTTTTCTTGTTACAATACTTGCTTCTCTTTTGATGTTTGTGTTTAGAAAATCATTGATTGACCTTAATTCATGCGATATGACGAACTCTGTTCCTGACTCATGCTTACATACAACATAAGAAGCGTTGAGAGACTTGTGGTTGTTTTGAAGGAGTTTTGAATCTAACCTGTGAAAATAAACGACCTTGGCAAAGTGATGAAGTGTCTTCTTGGTGGTCTGGTAAAACCTAAAGGGAAAGATGGTAAGCTGGAAAGGACCACGTGTACCTCAAGACAGATCTAGAAAACATTCACCTTAACCATCTCATTTTCACAAATAACAAACATCCTCCTCTCCCACTCGCTTGGGGAATTCTGCCAAAATAAAATCAATTATATCAAATGAGTGCAAAGTAGAAGAGGGTATGCAGATAACTCCGTCGGGGCTATGGATGCTCGCTGGCAGTGGATAACCATTGTAGCAAGTGAATGATGATAACTAAAAGGCATGGTCCCGGTGAATTCTTTACTCAACTCTTGTCAAAAGAGGGCATGGGTCATGCTTACAGGAAATAAAGGTGAAATAAAGGTTGAAACCCCACACGTAGGCTCAGATTTCACCAACCAGGGAATTTCAAATGCAAGGATAGAAGAGGCTCTGAGAAAAACCAATTAATTTCTTAACCATCTTTTGCATCAGCTGAGATAAAGGTAGGAACAAAGATTCTACTTTCTCCCATTAAGTCATCATTTATTGAGCACTCAACACACCCTAAAAAACCCTTATCAAATTTTCTCACTTTTTGGGTACTGTTGAGGATAAAAATCACAACGAGGAATCTCTCCAACAAATTATTGCTAAAGCCAATTACTTAAACTATGCTAATGATATATAATATTAGTAGGTGGGAGCCCCTTGTAGACTGGAGACTCTGAGATAGTATTATCACACATTTTATGTTGATGTTTCGATGTTTCTTACATGGTTCTATATGGTTGATGATACAGTCTTGATTTTGTTTGCAACATAATGGAATATGGATAATGAATTTTATGTGATGATTTCGTGTTTCTAAGCTCTAAATTCCATGTTATGAGTGGCATATATTTATTGTTGTTACATTTGATATTTTTACCATGATTCATTACATGGTTACACCTACACAAGACACATGTTAGTAACAACATTAAACAAAAGAAATGGAAAGAGACTTATGAAAAAAAATCCAAGAAAACGAATTATACTATACCATGTTAAGAGGTTTTGTGCAAATTAAATAAAAGGAAGTTAGTATTAATCCTAACTAGCAATGTTAGTGGCTATACAAATTATATTGAGTTATATTGGGCACATTTAATATATGGTATTGTATGGTTTTTGGCAATGGTTAATATGGATTGGGGTGGCGTAATTGGAAAGAAATATGTGCAAATTTCAATGCATGGAATTAATGGTATGGTTTTTCGCTAGCTATCGTGTACTACACAATTGAATGGGGTGGAAGATGGAAGAGACATCCAGTAAATGCATGTCACTCCATACTTTTCCCATTGGGTCGTCACCCTAGCATGGTTATTGTTTCATTTGGTTTCGTTGTTGTTAAGCGCTGAGATTCAAGGTTGGAAGGAACTACTCGACCAACTTGCACTTTTTAAAGCCATTGGTTACAAGTATGGTTCTTTTCACCCATCCATGAATTTCACTCTGTATATGAAACAAACAATGGCTCGATGATGTGTTAGTTTGTGTTTTCTTGAGATTGGAAACTATGTAAATGCGTGGGTATTTTATCTGGAATGAATGTATGGCTATTCGTTTGCAAATGGAAATATTGATTTGTTGAGGTTGTGATTTCGTTGGTTTCTCTCTGTGGTGGAAAATGTGATGGCTCTCTGTTGTTTTAAGTAGTTATGGGTATTTTCTTGGAAGTTTTTGCTTTGATTTTCCTTGCTGGCTGCCTACTCATAGTTATGGTAACCATATCAAGTTGTATTCGGGTGATATGGGGTTGTTGTGTATGTTTCAAACTACCTTTTGGTCACTGTGTATCTTCCAGAGCCATGTTTGTGGGATTTTCACTTGGTCATGGACTTATTTTTGTGATATTGGCATCGAAACAGTTGGTTATGGGTGGCCATTATGCCAAGAAGTATTCTTTATGGTTGTTGGTAATACTCAGGGTCTGCATTTCAATCGACATTGTTATAAATTGGTTCAACTCTTGAGAAAAGAATGAGGGTTATGCCTCTGCATGTTCTTGGTGTTGGTTACTGTCCAATGACAAATAGTTTCTTCTCTTCATTGTTGTCTACCCTACCTGGTGTTGAACTATCACACTATTATAGAAGCTAAGAGTTATAAAATAGTGTGGCTCCATCGTGCTTGTTTCGAAGGTATTCTACCTACTGTTGATTTGTTCGACCTCCAGTATCCCTGTGTTTTGGTGATCGAGTGAACCCTTTATTATTTCTTGTGTTCATGGTTATAAATCCTGATTTGGATAACCCCAACCAGTCTCACTCTTGTCTGGTATCTTTTTTACTATCATAAATTGGTTGAGTGGTTATGACATTGGCTTTGCGTATTGTTTCATCTCTGTTTGATAGGGTTGTTGGAAAGTTGTAATTAGGGATGAAAATTGGTACACAGTCGAGGGGTTTCCTTCTTTTGTTATGCATTGGTCATTGTGTTCCTACAACATGGCGTTAATTGTAGTTGGTGGTTGTTGTGTGTTTGATTAGTCTTGATCAGGATCATTGCAAGTTAGGGAAATAATGACTGTGACTTGGTTGTTTATTGTGTATGGTTTACAAAGACATCGTGAATTGTTTTGTTTTGTTTCACCATCAGAAATGAAGAACGGGTTTCGTAGTATGGTTTCATTGAAAGTTTAATTGGTAATATTGTCAAAAGAATGAAATCGGGCAAGTTTTTAAAAGGTATGTGAAACTCGAGAAAGACTTGTGTCTATGTTTGATTTTGGAAATTTTGAATTATGCATAGTGGTTGATATCTTATAGAAATATATGATGGACATAGATGAAGCAATGTGATTGTGCATTCCTTTTGATTTTGTTTAAATGAAAATAAAAGGAATGAGAAGAAACAAGTATTCTCTTAATAAGATTGTTGAAAGGCATAATGTTTCTGAGAATGATTATAGACTATGTTGATTAAATTTTTTTGAGGAATTGAATGTGGGACAATGAACAATTTTGACACACAGGAGTTGTTAATTGCTATTAGTCTCTTGGTATTGAATACATAGTTGTTTTTTTTATGCATTACTTAATTAGTTTTACGAACAATATATGTTCTTCTCCCTACCATTCTTTCACTTTTCGCACATTAAAACTCCCCTCTCCTTCCCATATTAACTATCTACTCCCTGTTCCTAAAATTTAATTATAGTTAAGATAAATTATGTATTATGACAGTTAAAGGATCGTACAAGGATGAATTATAGTCATATATTATTTTGACTTACGATACAGTTGATTGTTTGATGTTTGTGAGCAATAATCATGATCTATTCCCCCTCATTTTAACACTTTTTGCTCAATACAATCCCTCACATATCCCAGAACCCTTTTTCACCTCCTTCTCATTGACAAGTATTAAACGATTGTATGAATTGGATTGGATGAGTCTGATATGTTGTTGAGCCAAACTTTGTTTCATATTTAAAAGAGTTGTCATGTATGGTTGTTGAAGAAAATATTTTCTAATTAATAATGCATACAGGAATGAGCTTTTTCAACAGAGGTAGCCATGGTCGGGGTAACAAAGGAAGATGAAATTGGAACAGAGGCCCTAGAAGGCCAAGGTTCTCTATACACTTTGATGCAAAATCGCAAGAGTTAGGACAACTATTTCAAGATGGATTTTTTAACTGGATTGGGCAAGGAGTGGTCCAAACTAGGCCTGAAAGGCCTCCCTTCCAATCCCCATAGGTCCCTGGTATTCCAGTACCCCCTCATGTTTCACTACAACCTGAGATCCCTTAAAATTGACAGATGGCAAGAGATTGTCCACCCGAGAGTCTCCCAACACTGTTGTTGGCCTAACTTGTCTCTACCTTCCCCTCCAAATGTTAATCAAATTGTCCAAGTTTCCCATGTTCACTCACCAGTACAATCTCCCCATGAAAGAAAAAGGTTAAAAACTAAGGCCCACCATGCTCCTGAAAAGAAAATCCACTGCTACCCCTTCCTCACCCTCAAATGACTATGCCAAATCCATGTCCTCCCACATGCATTTGAGAGATGATTACTCTCATGTGATCAGTGAGATTAGGCCTAAAGGATCCACATAGCCTAAGGAAAATTCATAGAGATCAAAGGATGATAGAATAAAAAAGGGAAATATTGGCTCTCAGAGTGGAAAATATGGATTTTAATTGTCGTTATTCATTGATTGTTGAGAACAATTGACTTCTGAAATTTTGGACAACACACTATTTTTTGGATATATGGGTAATATATTTTTGGAAATAATTTCAATTATCATTGATATAAATTGTCAAAATATGAAAGTGATGATGGGACTCACAAGGAGGGATTTTTTTTTTTATTAACTAGTTGTGTTATGATTGTTAAAGAACTAAAGAAAGCCACAACGGTTCCCACCTACTAGTTATTATTTAATAAAACCCCTTATTATAATTTTATGACTTCTACCCCTTAACTAAATGGTTGGTTGAGTTTTAGTTAAATTAACTAAAGAAGTAGTTCAACTACTTCAACTAATTCTAATTGATTAAAGGAAAACAGAAAAGGAGGAACAAGTGGAGGATAGATGGAGAATAATACTAAGGTCTTATCTTTGAGTTTGGTTGAGATAATTCAATTTTAATTCATTCTTTAATCCATTGAAAGCCTAAATATATTTTATGATAGCAGGGTCCTATTGTAGATAGCAAGATTCATGGATGAATTAAATCATTCAGAAACTTGTTTTTTAGAGGTGTTGATCTTTCTCTGATAGTCTGTGTAGACTTGTTTGTTTGTGAATTAAATTTCATGACTGACAAAGGATATTGTGCAAAGTCGAGTGGGAAACAATCTGTGGAAAGATGATCCAAGTTTTGAAGTTCATTTTTTTACTTTCTGTCAAAAGTCCTTTTGTATTGTTTTCATCAGGGACATCTAAGTTTGACTTTGGTCCAAAACTTCCCCAGGGAATTTTGTAAAGAGAACGATTTTTGATAAATTGGAATGAAATAAATGATCGCTTTATGTCTCATCTATTTTGATTATTGACTTGGTGTTTTATTTCTATATCTATATTTATTTGATCATCTATATATTTAGAAAATTACATAAATAATGAATTTTCCGGCAAGCTTTCATTTAAAACAAAACCCATCCTAAGCACTTGTAATCAATACTTGTGAATTAGGATATAAATTTTGATGTCTATAAACATAGGGTGTTATTCCCATATATCTTTCTTTATCCCAACAAGATCTACAAATGCTTGAGTGAGATCATTTCATATCTTTTCCTCAACATTTATTTGGCGACCATACTGGGGAGATCTTCAATATCTCCCTAGTTTATTTTTATGCTTGATTATCATCAAATACATCTGTTTTTTCTGATGTTGATTCTTTGACTGTTTTATTTCTTAATGATTGTACCTATTGCAAGGAATCTCAATATTGAGCCCGGTCTTCAAGATCAGACTAACATTTCTTTGAATTTATTTAACACCATTTTAGAAATTGCTAATACTCGGTCTGAGCTTAATCATTCATGGGAAGCAATTGAACAAAACATTAGTGCCCAAGAACATTGGGAATATAGACATAGACATTCTAGAAATTAGCAATAACCTTCATGTTCCTTCAGCTTTGACCTTCTTTTCATGTCCTTAGACCCTCATGTTTCTAGGAGAAAAAGAGGATTATCACCTGAAATTGATCCTATTGCTGAAATAGGAAGAAGGAACGTTATTTTATCTACCCAACAAAGTGATCTAAGGAGAACCTTGTATGATTCATCCAGTTCATATTTATATCCCTTATCTATCATCCATAAGATGGAATCTAGTGGTGGCTCTGGTGGCAGTGGAATTGCTTCCTCCTCTCAGTATTCAACTTCGTCAGTGATTGGTAGATTTTATAGACACCGTGTCCTTTTCCAATCTACCACAAAAACCACCATAGTCATTAAAAACCATGGGATTTTTTAATTTGAAGAATATGTTACAACCACACCATGGCATGTTTCCTCTCCTCTTAACCTAGCATCTGCTACTCCTCCACTTCCTAAATTCAAAGAGAATCTTCCTAGGTTTTCGGGGAATAACATTGTCACTACAAATGAACACCTGGTGGCATTTTTTAATGCCTGTCACAACAAAGGAGCCAATGACAAATATACTTGCATGCACTTATTTGTCAATTCCTTGGAAGGAAAGGTTGTGGCCAATTTCTTTGACCTTCCTCCTAAGATTTTGTCTACTTAGGAGTAGTTAGTCTATTGGTTCAAATCCACCTATGGGAAATCTAAAACCCTAGTTGAGCAGTTACGAGAGTACAATAACATCACATATAAATATGGTGAGACCATCAATTCCTTCAACTTTCATTTCACTAAGTTATACAATCAAATTCCCAAACTCATTCGACCTCATAACCAAGACGCTTTCATGCATTATTATAATGCATTACCTTCCCACTACCATCATAGGGTTGAGGAAAAAGCCATTGATAACCTACATTTCAATTTGCATACGTGTTTGGAGTATGAAGAACAACTCAAAAGAATAGGTCTTCCTCAGGGAGAGTCAGTTAAACAGATGGACATGTCCACCCTCTTACAACTAGTACAAGATATGAATAATCGTATGATATTGTATGAGTGAAAGGGAGATGTCTCCCCTCTCACCCCTGGAGCTTTCTCCTCTTCTGCAACTCCCTTTAGAAATCCAATTGAAAACAATTTTCATCCTAAAGATATCATGCCTTGAAGTTGTTGTAACTTTTGCGAGGAACACCATGAGGAAACCACATGTGAGGTAAAGAAGAGTGTTAGATATTATATATTTGGTAAAAGACCAGAAACTACCATCATTGTCCTAGATTTTGCAGAGCCATAAGATGTCATGATCATCAATACTAGGAATAAATCCTACGCTCCCAAAGTCAAATATGATCCTCCCCACAATTCTTCTATCCCGGGCTCATCCTCACCAACTGCTATTGTTCAGGTTCCTAAGGTTCATGAAATTCAAGGAACTACCCCCCCTCTCCCCTCTTCCAAATACAATATTCTAAATCAATTGGCCAAAATCAAAGCAGATGAAACCCTTATGGACATGGTTTCCATCCCTAAACAACAGAGGCATCTAAAACAACTCATGAAAGGAAAAGAATTTGTTGTAGCCAACCTCTCTGAAGAGGTAAATGAAGAGGATTCGTTTGTAAATAAAGTAGGTGTACATAATTTTAGATACCCTGTAAAAATTCCCCCTTTTTATATTTTTGTAAAAATTATGGATAAGATTTCCCATTGTTACCTCATTGATGGTGGTTCAGACCCAACTGTAATGTCGAATATTATTATGGAAGAGATAGGCTTGTCTTGTACAGATGAAAAATCCAGAAGCATGCCTTCTTATAATAGTGTACAACAAACGACCATAGGTGATATTAATGATGTGACCTTAGTTTTGTGCGCACACCCTAAAATAAGGACAACCCTTAGTATTCAGGTAATTGATATGCCAATAGGCAATTACTCAATCATCTTAGGAAGAGATTATCAATATTGATGGGTGGATACCTCTCACTCGACAGGACAAACTTATCCATTCCTCAGAATGGTAAAAACATCATAGTCCTTAGAGAGGGAAGGATTTCACCTTACATAAAGAGTGTCCCACAACCTAATGTGAACTATATCGAAGAGGACCTAGGGGTGTATTCCATATTTTCTGAGGAGGACAACATTCCCTTGGAACAAATCAATTTAGATGATGGTATGTGGCACATGCACTTTGATGGTTCATGCTCTAGTGAAGCTAACAGAACTGGCATTATCTTGTACTCTCCTGTAGGTAAAATTAATAACTTTTTGTACAGGTTGGAATTTGCTTGCACAAACAATGTCACTGAATTAGAATCTTTATTATTAGGTATTGAAAACTCCTATAATCTACGTTGTGGTCACCTTACAATTTTTTGAGATTCTAAGCTTGTTTTGAACCTTGTACATAAGATATACTCTCCTAGCAACAAGTTGATGAAATGATACACCCAAACTATTTGGGAACTTATATCGAACCTATTATCTTTCAACATTACTCACGTTAAGAGGGAATTGAACTCAATGGTTGATTGGTTAGTTTTTTTGCATCCTCTCCTAATCAACAACTTCTGCCACACAAACCTGATTGTAATTTTCAATATCTATATTGTCCACATATCCCTGAAAATATAGAATCCTAGAAGGTCTTCCGTAGTGATGAGAGAATATGCGCTTTCATTCAAAATAAACCTTATAAGCCCAATGAAATTATATCCATAGAAGATAACAAGATTCCTAAGGGCTTGACTCCTCTAGAGAGTTCATTTTCATCGAGTGATGTAGGAAATAAAGAGAAACATAAAGAATAGGAGTCAAAAAGGAAGGTTGGTGAAACCATCTCCTTGAACATTGGGACACATGATTCTCCAAAGAATGTTAAAATAGGTGCCCAATTTTCTAATGAAGAGAAAATGAAGTTTGCCAAGCTGCTTGGTGAATTCCAAGATGTTTTTGCTTGGTCTTATGAGGATCTTCATGGTTTTGATACTTCTCTTATACAACATGCCATTCCCATCAAGGAAGGCATAAAACCAGTTAGGAAAAAACAAATACCTATCAATCATGCACTGGAAGAAACTATTCAAAATGAGTTGGAAAAACTCTTGAAAGATGGAATCATCTTTCCGGTCAAATATTCTAAATGGGTTTCCAATTTGGTTCTTGTTCAGAAAAGAACCGGTCAAATCAGATTATACATTGATTTTCTCACATTAAATCGGGATATTACAAAACATCACTTTCCTCTCCCTAACATGGAAATGATTTTGCAGCAAGCTGCATGGTCACAGATGATTCCCTTACTTGACAATTTTTCTGGTTACAATCAAATCAAGGTAAATGGGGAAGACAAATACAAAATCACCTGTATTAATCATTGGGGTACCTTGAATTATGAGCATATTCCTTCTGGATTATCTGATGCGAGTACCACTTTTAAAATACCTATGCAAATAACTTTTGACGATTTGATCAACAAGATTATTCATATCTATCTTGATGATATAATCATGTACTTTAAAGGGATATCAATTTTCTTGAAGTTTCAAGAATTATGGTTGGGTCCTTTCAAGATCGCTTGTGTCCTGGGTACTAACTCTTACATTCTAAAATATTTATAGGAGATATTGTTTTCCTACAACACTAACAGTTCTCACTTAAAACACTACATGGAACCAACTTGAAAATTTTTAATGTTGTTGGATTTTTTGTATATTAGTAGTCTAGTTTTGTTTTCATTTTCACTACTGCTTTTCAATTCTACTTTTACAATAGTTTAAATTCTGATTTCCTTTTAATATCTTCCTGCTTCTTTTGCAAATCTATAATTTTATTTCTGTTGTTTTAAATTTTGCAGTCTCGATTCTGTCATGAATTTTATTTCTTTTCATATTTATTTTTTTTAAATTTTGGTCAAGAATAAGATGTTGGATCAGTTCTTCCATAGTGACACTCCTGCAAGGTATTGTTAGTTAATAACAATCAATCTTACACAACAGTTACAACGTTCCCCCTGAAAGCATAATTGAATTTGGTATCTTCATCCATTTGAGAGTTAAAAGAGCAAGTCCATAAGTTGTTTTTGTCTCCTTGAAGTCAAGAGAAAATTATGGTTGAATGATTATACATACAGGGATAAATCCCCTCATACTTAACAGTTTCCATGAGTTATTCCCAAATTCTCAGTCATTTTTACATTAAATCCACTCACTTCCCCCTGTTGCATGATCATTCTGGTTATACCTTCTTGATCTGTTGTTCTTGGTTTGTGAAACCATAGATTATGATTTCTTAATCTGTTGGAAACATATTTCCCTGCGGAGTCGTCAGTTTGTTGACGATAAAAATCACAACGAGGAATCTTGCCCGCAAAGTATTGTTAAAGCCTATTATTTAGACTATGCTAATGATATATAATACTAGTAGGTAGGATCCCCTTATAGACTGGAGACTCAAATATATTATTATCACACGTTTTATGTTGTTGTTTCAATCTTTCTTACAGGTTTCTATATGGTTGATGATACAATCTTGGTTTTGTTTGCGACATAATGGCAGATGGAAAATGCATTTTATGTGATGATTCTGTGATTCTAAGCTCTAAATTCCAGGTTATGAGTGGCATATATTTAATTTTGTTACATTTGATATTTTCACCATGATTCATTACCTGGTTACACCTACACAAGACAGATGTTAGTAACAACATGAAACAAAAGAAATGGAAAGAGACTTATGAAAAAAAATCCAAGAAAAGGAATTATATTATACTATGTTAAGAGGTTATGTGCAAATGAAATAAAAGGAAGTTGGTATTAATCCTAACTAGCAATGTTAGTGGCTATACGAATTATATTGAGTTATATTGTGCGCATTTGATATATGGTATGGCATGGTTTTTTGCAATGGTTAATATGGATTGGGGTGGTGCAATTGGCAAGAAATATGTGCAAGTTTCAATGCATGGAATTAACGGTATGGTTTTTGGTTGGTTGTCGTGTACTACGAAATTGAATGGTGTGGAAGATGGAAGTGACGTGCAGTAAATGCACGTCACTCCATACTTCTCCCATTGGGTCATTACCCTAGCATGGTTATTGTTTCATTTGGTTTCATTGTGGTTAAGCTCCAAGATTCAATCCTAGAAGGAAATGCTCGACCAACTCACACTTTTTAAAGCCATTGGTTGTAGGTATGGTTCTTTTCGCCCATCCATGAATTTCGCTCTGTATATGAAACAACAGATGGCTCAATGATGTGTTGGTTTGTGTTTTCCTGAGATTGGAAACTGTGTAAATGCGTGGGTATTTTATCTGGAATGAATATATGGCTATTTGTTTGCAAATGGAAATATTTATTTGTTGAAGTTGTGATTTCGTTGGTTTCTCTATGTGGCAGAAACTGTGATGGCTCTCTGTTGTTTTAAGTAGTTATGGGTATTTTGTTGGAGGGTTTCACTCTGTTTAGCCTTTCTTCCCTCCTACTCATAGTTATGGTAACCATATCCGGTTGTATTTTGGTGCTATCAGGTTGATGTGTATGTTTCGAACTACCTTTTGGTCACTGTGTATCTTCTAGAGCCATGTTCGTGAGTTTTTCACCTAGTCGTGGACTTATTTTTGTGATATTAGCATCGACACAGTTAGTTATGGGTGGCCATTATGCCAAGAAGTATCTTTTGTGGTTGTTGGTAATACTTGGGGTCTTCATTTCAATCGGCATTGTTATAAATTGGTTTGGATCTTGAGAAAAGTGTGAGGGTTATGCCTCTGTGCATTATTGGTATTGGTTAATGCCCAATGAGAAATCATTGCTCCTCTGCATCATTTTCTACCCTACTCGATGTTGAATTGTCACACTATTACACAAGCTGAGAGTTATAAAATCTTGTGGTTTCACCATGCTTGTTTCGAAGGTTTTCTACCTACTATTGATTTTTTCGACCTCCAGTCTCCCTGTGTTTTGGTGACCAAGAGAAACCTTGATTATTTCTTGTGTTCATGGTTATAAATCCCTATTTTGATAACCCCAACCAGTCGCACTCTTGTTGGGTATCTTGTTGACTGTCATAAATTGGTTGAGTGGTTATGACAGTGGATTTGAGTATTGTTTCATCTCTGTTTGATCGGGTTTTTGGAAATTTGTAATTGGGGATGAAAATTGGTACATAGTCGAGGGGTTTCCTTATTTTGTTATGCATTCGTCGTCGTGTTCCTACAACGTGGCATTAATTATAGTCAGTGGTTGTTGTGTGTTGTATTTGTCTTGATCGGGATCATTGCAAGTTGGGGAAAATGATGACTGTGACTTGGTTGTTTACTGTGTATGGTTTATGGAGACATCGTGCATTGTTTTGTTTTGTTGCACCATCAGAAATGAAGCACGAGTTTCCTAGTATGGTTTCATTAAAAGTTTAATTGTTAATATTGTAAAAAGAATGAAATCAGGCAAGTTTTTAAAAGGTTTGTTCAACTTGGGAAAGATTTTTGTCTAGGTTTGATTTTGGAAATTTCGAATTATGCGCAATGGTTGATATCTTATAGAAATATATGATGGATAGAGATGAAGCAACGTGATTGTGTGTTCCTTTTGATTTTTTTTAAATGAAAAGAAAGGGAATGAGAAGAAACAAGTATTCTCTTAATAAGACTGTTGAAAGGCATAATGTTTCTGAGTATGATTACAGACAGTGTTGATTAAATTTTTTTGAAGAATTGAATGTGGGACAGTGAACAGTTTTGACACACAAGAGTTGTTAATTGGTATTGGTATCCTGGTATTGAATATAGAGTTGTTTTTTATGGATTACTTAATTAGTTTAACGAACAATATCCATTCTTCTCCCTACCATTCTTTCACTTTTCTCACATTACAACTCCCCTCGCCTTCCCATATTCACTATCCACTCCTTCTTCCTAAAATTTAATTATAGTTAATATAAATTATGTATTATGACAGTTAAAGGATTGCACAAGGATGAATTACAGTGATATATTCTTTTAATTTATGATACAATTGATTGTTTTATGTTTCTAAGTAGTAATCATGATCTATTCCCCCTCATTTTAACACTTTTCTCTCAATACAATCCCTCACATATCCCAAAACCCTTGTTCACTCCCTGCTCATTGACAAGTATTAAACGATTGTATGGATTGGATTGCATGAGTCGGATATGTTTTTGAGCCAAACATTGTTTCATATTTAAAATAGTTGTCATCTATGGTTGTTGAAGAAACTATTTGTTAATCAATAATGCATACATGAATGAGATTTTTCAGCATAGGTAGCCATGGATGGGATAATAGAGGAACAAGAAATTGGAACAGTGGCCCTAGAAGGCCAAGGTTCTCTATACACTTTGATGCAAACTCACAATATTGAGGCCAGCTATTTCAAGCTAGATTTTTTAACTAGATTGGGCAAGGAGTGGTCCAACCTAGGCCTAAAAGGCCTCCCTTCCAAGCCCCATAGGTCCCTGGTATCCCAATACCCCCTCATGTTTCACTACAACCTGAGATCCGTAAAAACTATGGATGACAAGAGATTGTCCACCCGATAGTCTCCCAACACCATGGCTGGCCTAACCTGTCTCTACCTGCCCCTCCACCTGTTAATCAAATTGTCCAAGATGCCCCTATCCACTCACTAATACAGTCTTCCCATGCAAGAAAAAGGTTAAACACCGAGGCCCACCATGCTCCTAAAAGGAAAATTCGTTGCTGCCCCATCCTCAACCTCAAATGACTCTGCCAAATCCATGTCCTCTCGCATGCATTTGAGAGATGATTGTGTGCATGTGATCAATGATATTAGGCCTAAAGGCTCCACATAGTCTAAGGAAAATTCAGAGAGATCAAGGGTGCAAGCAGCAACAAGGGAGATATTGCCTTCCAGAGTGTCAAATATGGATTTTAATTGTTGTTATTCATTGATTGTTGAGAACAGTTGGATTCTGAAATTTTGGACAACCCACTATTTTTTGGATATATGGGTAATATATTTTTGGAAATATTTCAATTATCATTGTTATAAATTGTCAAAATATGAAAGTGATGATGGGAGTCAAAAGGAGGGATGTTTTTTTTGATTAACTAGTTCTGTTATGATTGTTAAATAACTAAAGGGAGTCACAAGGGGTCCCACCTACTAGTTATTATTTATTAAAAACCCTTATTATGATTTTATGACTTTTCCCCCTTAACTAAAAATTTGGTTGAGTTTTAGTTAACTTAACTAAAGAAGTAGTTCAACTACTTCAACTAATTATAATTTCTTAAAGGAAAAAGGAAATGGAGGAACAAGAGGAGAATAGAAGGAGAAGCATATTAAGGTCTTCACTTTGATTTTTGTTGAGATAATTCAGTTTTCATTCGTTCTTTAATTCATTGGAAGCCTGATTCTCTTTTATGATAGCAGGGTCCTATTGTAGACAACAAGATTCATGGCTGAATTACATCATTTAGACCCTTGTTTTTCAGAGGTGTTGATATTTCTTTGATAGTCTGTGTAGACTTGTCTGTTTGTGAATTAAATTTCATGACTGACAAAGGCTATTGTGCAGAGTCAAGTGGGCAGCAATCAATGGCAAGATGATCCAACTTTTAAAGTCTAGTTTTTTACTTTATGTCATATGTCCTTTTGTATGTTTTTTATCGGGGACATCTAAGTTTGACTTTGGTCGAAAACTTCCTCAGTGAATTTTGTAAAGAGAACGATTCTTTTGATAAATTGGAATGAAATAAACGATTTCTTTACATCTAATCTATTTTGATTATTGACTTGGTGTTTTACTTTTGTCTCTATATTTATTTTAGCATCTATATATTAAGAAAATTACATAAATAATGAATTTTCCAGCAAGGTTTCATTTAAAAAAAAGACCATCCTAAGCACTTGTAATAAATACTTCTGAATTAGGATATAAATTTTGATGACTATAAACATAGGGTGGTATTCCTGTCTATCTTGATTTAGCCAAGCAAGATCTGAAAATGCTTGAGTGAGATCATTTCATATATTTTCCTCAACAGGTAGCACTTGATTTCTGCATTGTCTGACTCAATTTCATTTTGGAGAAATGTTTTGTCTTTGTTTATCATCATGACTCTCATCACCTATTCGAGTTTTTTTTGAACTTATGAAACCCCAAGACTAAAAGGCCTTAGAACATGAATTAATAATCGAAAACCAAACACTGCACCTAACGCGCTCAGGTTCAACGTTGAAAATAATTCAAGTAAGTAAAGGAACCACTCAGAAAACAATAGTCGTCAAGCACCGATCTTCATCGACATCAGTAGAAGGAAGTTTTGGTTTTCATAATTTTTTCACTTGAAGTCTTGAGAGATAGTCAATCCCCTTTGACATTGGTAAAATACTAAGAGGACAGGCGTTAACGAAGGATGAAGAGAAATCATCGATAGCTGATGCTTGACGCACTTTATTGGAATCGAGGAAAATCCAGAAGGATCACAATCAACATTTTGACCACGGTAAATTTAACCAAATTTGTTGATCCTCGATGCATTTTCGGCATCGAGGAATTTTTCAAGGGAGCTAATTCGAGAGAACTTGGGTAGGTTTATCGTCGATCGCCAATCCTTGACACTTTTCGCCATCGACAATGATTTGGTTTTAGAACGAATAACTTAAGGAAAGTCTCGACTCTGATTAATACGAGAGAATTAAGTCACTGGTATCAAATGTCGCGTGTCCTTACCAGGTAAGAGATTCATATGGTATAGTTCTATCCCAAGTCATTCTTGGTTCCCTAGGTCCTAGTCACACCTCCAAGTCAACTTTGTCATGTCAACATTGTACGGTAATATCAATCGGCATCAAAGATTTTGCAGGAGGATGTCAACAAAATATTTTCATAGCATAATCCTGGCCCTCGATCCACCCACTGAAAGAGCGACACATTGGGACGTTTTCTGCATTAGATACGATTGGATTTTGGGTATTTAAGGAGATAATTAATACCTGATCCCGCATTAGTTTCTAGATCATGCGCCAATTAAAACAACAATTTTGAAATCACCGATAAAACACATCACCACCCACGCCTCCGCTGTCAACCCACAATGAATTTAAGTTCTAACTCTTCTAAAGATTTGGCAGTAGATTTATTGAAATTTCACTCATAACCCAAATTGAATGGTTGATGCAACACAGTAAGATCTTCCCTGTTTAAATATCTTGAACTATTGTGAACAAATTCAATTTGTGCATAAGATAATTCTAGAGCATCTGAAGGAGAAAAGAGAGAAAATTGAAGATTGTACTGACCCTCGTGATTATCAAAATACAGGTTTAACAAGCTTCAAAGGTATGTATCCAAGTCTGTCAATTCATTGGTTATAATTTATATGTGTTCGTCCAGTTTTTACACAGTCTCTAAACTTTGCTCAAGTTGCAGGAACAATGACACCAAGAAATCCAACCACCAGATGCTCACATAGAACACCAAAGTTAAAACAACTAGAGACAGGCAGAGGTTCTTCTCCACGGACCATGAGGCAATTGGAGTATGTCCCTAGGCCGAAGCCTATCGTCAAAACAACAGCAAAGAAATTTTTTATCCAGCGTCCGGCCTTTGGCGATACAAAGGCAAGCATCAAATTCAAGGTATCACTCCCACAGTGGGGGGATCTCTTCAACAGGATTAGGAGAGAAGAATACCCAGAGTATATCCCACACAATGACCTTGACATAAGGTCGCTCGATTATCAGGTGTTCCCCAACATCCAACGGTCATACTTACACATGGTGGCGAGCAGAACCCACGTCTTCCCCTGCATAGAGGTCATGAAGTGGCTCATCAACCACATAGATGGGCATAAATGTTTGATTAACAATGAGAATGGTGGGTGCATTAGAGTTTTCCTCCTGACAAAGGTCCATAAATACGACAAGGTCAGGGACCTAGAGGAGCAGCTCAACACAGACTTCGTGGTGAAGTTATATCAATTCCATGACACTAGTCGGTTGATGGACTCATGGTGGAGGGAAGACAACAAATTCACCAATCAGAGAAATGGATGGTATGGGACAATCAACCTGAGGGAGCCATACATCTATTTGATGGCTCTCATCTACCATCTATATGGAGAAAAGGATTGCTCCAATTTTTCGGAAGCATGGATGCCTTTGGCATACACAGTTACAATCGTCAGGAGTAGTTTCAACTAGGGAGCAATAATATCCAAACAACTAAGCTTCTACATGAAACAGTCTCAGATGTCGAAGGAAGGAGAGGCACCAAATTTCTACATGGCCTCGTACCTGCTCAATATCATGTGAACTAGGAACATCTTCACTAGACTGAATCTGTGATGGCATGTTGCAGAACTCCCGGTCCACATCTACTTCAACATGCTATGGGAAAACAGGTACAAGAAATATTACTCCCTCATCTACGATGAATTCATCAACTGTATTTATTTTATTCTTTTTAAGAAGGAATGCCCAAGGCTATCAACAACATCCAAGAAAATGATAGCCAAGGTAGGCCATTGGTACTTCAACAAGTGCACAAACTACATGAGGGTGTTCAGGGCCACTGGAGCACCACATATCCTAACAACTCATGTCCCAGAATGACTCGTCTTAGGAGAAATTTGTTGTTAGAACATCCTATAGGGCTATAACACCATGTTGGTAAAATAAAAGAAACATGCCTTCATACCCTACAGTTTCTATGTGGGGTTCTATCTGGTAAAGGATATTTCTCAAGCCAAACAAGAAGGGCTGAGCCAACTTGAATTTAGTTTCCCTATAGGTCGATTCCATAGGCATGATCCTAAAGGCCTGGTCCTCCAACATGCTTGACAAGTGTCATCATGTTGACCATGTGCTCATGATAATTTTGAGGACCAAGTATTCACAGAGAATGCCCAGGACTGGGATGAGGTGGTGCAGAGGATGGAAAACACAAACATGACCAGGTTCAACGCCATGAGCATGGATGAACAAGTGTAAACAATACAACAGTTGGATCAAGAGGACCTCAGATCCAGGGAAGAAATCAGAGTGGCAGAGACAACAAAGGTCCAGGGTAGGGGATTTTTCTTGACACTAGAGGCACAGACAAGGGGTTTGCACTTAATGGAAGAGGCACATAGAGTAATTGATTAGTTGTATAATGACTCAGACCTCGTAGAGATGACAAGGGTTCATGTCGACAAGGGTTACCTTGTATCATCTTCTTCTTCAATAGAGTCCTATGGGCAGTTGATGATTTCATGTTCAAAAACCTCAAACACCTGTGTCCAATATTTCATAGTGTCCATGGCTCGTGGCATGGTGTCTGACAGAATGTCTGTATTTGGGTTTGAATCCTCGCCAACCAATCAGGTTTTTTCATCATTTTTCATGGCACCATAACTTCTAAGGAGACAGGGAGAAATTACTTGTTTGCAAAGAAAAACTCCTAAATCCTTCAAACTCGTGAATCCTTCAAACTCATGCATCCTTCACTTGGTCCTGGTTCCTTTTCCAAGAGAAAATTGCTAGAAAGTAACAAGTGTTAGGCCATAATGATTTTCTCTTTCCTTGAACAAAATGTAATAAATTATGCAATTGGAAATGGAAGTAAGGTTACTAGAGTGCTACAATGGTAGGGATATAGTATTTACTTCAAATTAGGTTCCTTTCAAGAGATTTTAACACATGGAAAATTATAGGGAAAAAGATAATAACATATGTCATTCCCCTAGGGTTTCAAGCTACCAATTTCATAATATTAGACACGAAACAAGTAAAAAATAACCATGGAATTCATTCACAATAAAGAAATGCATAATTTCCACTTACTTCACTAACAATAATATAGAAAATCACCTTAATTGAATATTCTCCACAAGAAAATAACCAAAATGCACCTAAAATTGCCTCCTTCAAGAAGTATGCACCACTACTTTCAACCAATAACACTTAAGTGAGGCCAAATTTTAGACCTTTACTTGAGTGATGAAAGAATCATGAAAAAATATAAGATATTTATCTCTTATTTATACAATGACAATGACCTTTAATTGTCTTTTAGGTCAAAAAAGGCCAACAAGGCCAGTTTACATCAAAAATCCAATTTTACATAAAACTAACATTTTAAAACCCTAATTTGTATTTAGGAATGACGTCATGCCCCTCTTAGGGTGACCTTAGGCCCCATCATGGAACACTGGGCGTAAAAAGTTAAATGGTAGGCCTAAAAAGGCCTCAGAAGCTGCCACAAGTGCCAACCAAGCAGTCCTCATGCCAAAACCCTAACTGGATGATGTCAAGGCTCAATATGATAGTGTTAAGTCCCTTCAAAGGACAACGTCATGGTGGAAGGGAAAGACCCCTAGGTCTAGGCTTGTCAGAGTGTATCAAAGGCGACATTATTCTTCTTTCCTGGTGCCATACTCTAGTGTCTCTCTGCCCGTAGTGGGGGTCACAACATCCATGGGCTCATAAGTCATAGGGATCATAGAAATTTCAATCACATCCAATAATAAAATTACCCAAACAGGTGCATGAAACCCCCCTTTACCCAGACAATTGCTCAAAGACGTTATGTAGTTTAACAAGCTGTTGGTCACTGTAATTGCTTATTTAACTAAACAATCAAGTGCTACACAAATTGTCAACCCAGGGAAGTCTGTTTATTTCAAAGGTAATCACACACTGTATATGCTCAATCTCAAAATCAATCTAGAGTTGTAGTAAAAAAATACATTAATCACACCTTGCCTTGAACAAACTGAAGTTCTACCTTGAATTACAGAAAAGCAACCTACCTATTGTAGAGTTCAAAGTTTAGATAAATAATTGTCCGAAGAATCCTCGTTTACATTAAGAAATAACAAGCTAGGAAAGAAATCTTTCAAGATACTGCAAAAGGAAAGACAAATTATTCTGTAACAGAGAACATGACCCTATTCCCCAAGTAGGAATCTTCAAAACCTGTTTCCAATCATCACACTTTGATGAACTCATTACTAATCGAAATGATTAAAACACACTGAAGGCTAACTATCTCTTAATAGAGAACAATACCCTATTCCCCAAGAAGGAATCTTCAACACCTGTCTTTGATTATCACACTTTCATAAATTCACCAAACAGGATTGCTAACTAGAATGATTAACAGTTACCCAAGCATGAATTATATGAAAAAAATGTAACAATCAGTAAAGCATAGTTTCTGCAAAACAAAATTTAATCAAGGCATGAACAAGAATAATACTAACACACTACAAAACTAATGGGTGAATCTTGTGAAGAAGGTGGGCCCTCCCTTCTCACAAGATTCCCCAGAAATGAAAGGAACTAGGAAGGAATGATCAGAATAATCTTTTATTCATCTGTCAACTGTATCATGTTACAATGTCTGAAGTAAACACGTCCTTCTCTCTAATTCCTTGCTTAGCCAAGATGATCTCTAATGATGATTTCCCCTTATTTAAAGAGGAGAATCCCCTCGATACAATTTAATCATCAAATTACATGTGCACATCTGAATCCTATTCTAAGTCAGATCTAATCTCTATACTGGAATAGAATATCCTGGTCTCCCGTAACAGAATGCTATTACAATAGTTGAAATGGTGATAAGTGAGGTATAGTTGTTGTGGCTGGTGTAACAACTTCTTTATTTATCTTGTTACTGTTGTTGTATATTGTTTCAACATCACAAATCGCGGGATGTTTCAACAATGGGATTTGCATTCTGACTATTTCAGCAATGTGGTCTCAAGCAACAACGATGGTTAATTATGGCTCAAGGTGCGGTTGTTGGTCCGTGTAACAACTTCTTCTTTCTGTTATGTGAATTGTTGTTTCAACATCGTAGACCACAGACTATTTCATCCATGGGGTTTGCGTGCTTTTGACTGTTTCACCAACAGACCTTCAAACAACAACGATAATCTGCAGTTCGAACTGTTTCAGCACTTATATATTTCTAATCGATGGTTAAGTATAAGAGTAATGTAAAATTATATGCAAAACAAATTAAACATATAGCAAAGAGAAGATACGTTATATACCTTTGGAGAGATAGGGTAAGGTGATAATGTAAGCTTAAATGTGAGTGAAAAAAGGATGTAATGGTAGTAAAAAGTATGAACAGAAAGGTACATTACAGGGTCCTAACATCCTCCCCAACTTAAAAGGTTGCATGTCTTCAGGCAACTTCAATTTGAATCAGAATCTGAATACTAACTTTGAACGTGCAAGTTACTTAAGGAGTAGCTGTGGAAAGTGTTGTCTGTTGGAGCTCTGAATCCTTGAACGCGTTGTAGCCTTTGTCAAGTTGTTGTTTCATCCTTTTTGGGAAACTTATGATGAACTTGATATTTCTCTGCTGGCATCCACAGAATAGTAAAATGAAACTGATAACCTATCCAGCTTTTAGCACATTGATGAACACATTTGATGTAGCTAGGTACCCGGGAGATTGTTGTCTCAAGATTGGTGGGGCTAAAGGGATTTTGTTCCTGTCTTTTCTCAGCAGATTGTTGCCAAAACATATTATTTGCTTGTAGGGAAGCAATCTCTATGGATTTAATGAACTGTTGACAATCCTGAAGTATTGTTGTCTGTAGTTTCCGAATATATTGAATCATCCCTGGTTTCTTCAAAAACTGATAATACTCTGTAACAAAGGTGGAAACATTCTGTGGTTATGGCCGTATCTAGAGAAGGCGGTTGTCCTCGTTATGCTTGGCAGCTAGGAAGTCATTCTGCCATATAATCTGATTGTTAAGGAAGGAGGTGAGTGCCCGAATCTGGATATCACCGATGAGAGGGTTGAGGTTAAGTTGTTGGTTCTCAAGTATGGCCTCATTATGAAGATATACCTCACAGAGGAGGTGTTGATCCATAGTAGATGCTTATGAAAAGGTTCTAACAAAATCTGTTGGATTTAACACTGCATGGGGTCTGCCTTCTTTGATTGAGTTAATCTGAAAAAATGTAAGTCGTTCCATGAGGGAAAGAGAGTTATTGGAGGATGGTTTCCTTGCAACCAACAACTTTTGTGCCAAGTCAAACATCAGAAGCAATTTGTCTTTGATAATAGATTTCCCCACATTGACTGCACATATACTTTCTACATTGATTCTTTGTTGTATTTTCCTCTGTCATGGTTTCTATGCGAGCTAGGGTGTACAATTTAAGTTCCTTCTCGTAGGCTTCCTTTACCATAACTAGCTCTTGCTTGTAGGATTCCAGTTCAGACCTTAGGAACTCATTTTCTTGTAAGACAGAGGCCATTGTTGGTTCTAGTTGTTGATATTTCAAGGATATATAAAGAGGGGTGACTGGTTCTTGTGTAACAGTCACAACTGCACTAGCTGATTCTTTTGGAGCAACTACAGGATCGACAGCTGATTCTTGTATTTCAGCTTCTTGATGTAGAGAAAGTAGTCTTGCAGCACCCTGAGCATCTGATTCCTTTGTTTCGGTAACAATATCAACAGTTGGTTCTTGTGTTTCAGCTGTAGCTAGTTCTTGGGTAATAGCTATAGCTGGTTCTTGTGTTTCAGCTACTAAATGAGTAGCTGGTTCTTGTGTTTCAGCTACTAAATTAGTAGCTAGTTCTTGTGTTTCAGCTACTGAATGAGTAGTTGGTTCTTGTGTTTTAGCTACTGATTGAGTAGTTGGTTCTTGTGTTTCAGCTACTGAATGAGTAGTTGGTTCTTGTGTTTCAGCTACTTGATTTGAAAAAGATGATGTCCCAGTACACTGGGCCTCTGGTTCTTGTGTTTCAGTGCCCATGGGTGGAATGGGTAAAAATTCCAGAATTTGGGAGGGTGGAGTTGTACGGGGTTTTAGCCGGATGGGTTGGGGGTTTAGGGCAGTGGTAGTAGTGGCTTCTCTTGTTGAGGTCCTTGTTCATTTTCTTTGTAAAAAAGGAGGGAAAAGGAGGAATTTGCTTTCGTTTGCATGGGGGTTTTTCCTCCGTGATGGGGCAGGGAGAGTTGTCTGTATCAGAATCATCGCTAAGGATATGAACAGTAGGAGTGGATGATTCTAGTAAAATGTGGGGTGGGCTTGGTATGTTAGGAAGGTTAATTGGATTAATTGGGTCTATGGGCAGACTGTTAGGTGCTTCTGGAGGATTTGGAGGGTTTTGCGGTTGTTTTTCCTGAATATTTTCAGGATGTGCAACAGCTTCTTAGGGGTCTATGGGTGGGTTATTTAGGAAAGAGTTTTGTTGGGAAAAACCCTTTTGGATAAGTAGTTGAGCTAGGTGGTGATGGGTGAGGGAAAGGGTGGAATTTTAAGTCTTTTTATAGTAATGCGACATATTTCTAAGACATCCGAGTAGATAATAGGGAATATTCACCAATATAGCATGTCGTAAATGAGACAACAAGACAAAATTGTACTGGTAGACTACCTGGTATCAACCTTCATAGGTAAGGTAGTGCTTGAAAAACTTTCGGCCAAGGAGGTGGCAACGAGCTAAGTTGAACACCTCGGCCTTTAGACTTAATTTGTTCCCCTGGCAAGAGGAAATCCTGTTGGGCATTAAGAATGATGTGTTTGTGGCTAAACCAGCGAATACCAGTGACAGAGATATCCGAAACCTATGCTATATCATCCTCTGTAACTGGAATCTGAACCCATTGAACAATGGAATAATCTTCCTGAAGATTTCAAGCAAATTGAAGAACCTGTTGTTGATCAAATCCCTGGAGCCTCTGAAAATAACCCAGCCATCCTGCCTGCAAAAAAATTTGATAGACTTCTGGATATAGTTCTAACAGTGTTGTCATGGTGGGTTCGTACCGTATAATAGGGCCTCCCATAGCTAACAACTTAGTAAAATGCATCGTCAGAGAGTCAAGTAACTGTTTCTGAGCAGAGTAAGTTTTTCGGGTGAAGGCATGCAAATGGTGGTGAAACAAATGAAAGGATGGTTAAAAAAAAAAAAAAATGATGGTGGTCGGTTCGTGTGAAATGATGGTATAAGATTTGGATAT
>ML797719.1:33331-50959 GCA_009831015.1 Picea engelmannii | reverse complement strand
CACTTATATATTTCTGATCGATGGTTAAGTATGAGATTAATGTAAAATTATATGCAAAACAAATTAAACATATAGCAAAGAGAAGAGACGTTATATACCTTTGGAGATATAGGGTAAGGTGATAATGTAAGCTTAAATGTGAGTAAAAAAAGGATGTAATGGTAGTAAAAAGTATGAACAAAAAGGTACATTACAGGGTCCTAACACAAGCCATGTTTGGATATGGTATCAGGATGTCCTATTGGGATAATCCTCCTCAATTTTGGGTTGTCTCCTGGGTGAATACCAATCTAGTTCATGTAAGTGTATGAAATGGAAAAGGGAATGTTTGGGAAAGGGGTGCAGTGATAATAGGGAAATGTAAGTATTTCCTATGGGTGCCTCTCTAGAGGGCGAGTTGCACCTTGTCATGGATGTCATTATTTCTATATGAAGGCATCCTTCCCTCCTAATGATTCTCCGACCTCCTGGTCAAGGATATTCAAACACCTTGAGTCGAATTATCTCTTTGGGCCTCCAATAGACCCTGAACAAATAACACTCAGGTCCCTTTGATGTTACCTGTAGGTTCAAACTACCCGCAACTCTTCTCTCTTGTGCTTTGGCAACACCAATATGTGAATTCTAGCTCCCATGCTAGACTCTTTCTCCAATGTGACCATGGGATATGACCATGGGACAACTCCCTTTGTATATTTGGGCTTCAATAAGACTACGACCTCTGCCCTTGTTTCCTTCTGAAACGCTTTCCTCTCAATGCACAGATATCTTTTGCGTGTCCTCTTATATCTGACGGTCTAGCGCTACTTCGGTCTTCATGAATTCACGAAGATTAAATCACTCCACACAACCCCTCTCAAATCTATCTTCCGAACACTCCAAATCCGCTACCACATGTCTCCTTGCAGTCAATGGCTGAGATCACTTCGCGACTTCATGATTCTGACGACCCCACTCTTCCAAAATTTCAAAACACTCTGAACCACGAAGTGCCAACAGGATTCTGCGGATAGCCTTCATGCAGTTCTCCCATATCTGACCGTATGGAATGATCTCGCTCCCTCCTGGAAGGATCTTACTCATTCATTTGGAGAATCTTCAAGTGGTCCTCCGTATAGTAGGATTATCACCTTCTCTCCCTCTTGATATTGTTCTTCTCTCGAACACTTTAACTCCTCAAAAGAGTTTCTTCGACACTTAGTTGAATTTGACCATGTTCATGCCTTGCAACAGGTTTCTTTACACTCTTTTGCAAATACACTTGAGTTACTCCTTCTAAGATCTTGACTCAAAATACTCTGTCATGTACTCCTTGCATACAATATGCATACTCTGCACACAAAGCTCCAAGTAACTTTCTTAGACTTGTTCCTCCACGATACTCTGAACTTCTCAGAATTATTCCTTCGATACTTGACCAAGTATCAAATCTGATCTCTCCTTGCAACAAACTCCCTACAACTCAACTCTTGAAGGATGGTTGTGAACTCCTTGCAACAATTCTTAAATGCTCAATTATTCCTCTTGAACAATATGACTATGAGGATATCTCTGTTTACACACACTTTCAACTATCCTTCTATATTTATGAGTCTAACCAGACTCTGTCAACGCACACCTTGTGAACTCTTATGCACTCCTTGCACATATAAGTTTCATGTTATCTCTTCTAATCTTATGAGTCAAAACAAACTCTCTCACGCACACCTTGTGGAAACTATCCACACCTTTCATAGGCTCATAGAATAGAAACAATTGAATCTTATCTAAATCCTCACAGTTTCATACATTCAACCATGTAAATGCATTCATAACATAAAACAGGAAATAATAGAGAATTGAAATTAACAGAAAGCCTATCATTCATTCATTCAGATAGACACAACAACACCAAACATTTGGGACAATGCTCCTCTGTTATATTCTTTCAACTGATATGTACATGGATTCATACAATGCGTTTTAGCAGCTCTACAACTCTTGGTGGSTCTCAACTAAAATCTACCAATAACCATCAACAACCTCATTTGGGAAAAAATACATTTATTTATACAACATGAGCGCATTGATATTTCCCTCCAAGATACCTTAGTGTTATCCTATCGAGTTAAAAGCATTAACTACTACGTATTTATTACAATAATTTTTTTTTGACAGACAATTAAGATCAAACACATCAAATCTGTATGGCAAGCAACTTCATTAAAAGAAAATACATTCTCCAATGATCTTATGCAATCATCCATCTCTAAAACATTAAAGATGCTCATAAATTTCAGTCTTTTCAAAATATATGCGTGATATGGCTCATTTAATTCAAAATTATCACTTCAAGATATGCTCTAGTGCTCTTAGTTGTCTCCCACTTGTGCTTTGATGGATATGCTCCTGCATCATACTCCTCTGGCTAAAAATTCATGGAATCTTGTCCATGAGATCCTGCACCGATTTTCCATGCTTTTGGATATCCTCTTCACTTACCCAACTGGCAGCTTCTATTGGGTGTCCTTTCCACTTTACCAAATATTCAAAATAAGTCTTCTTCCTAGTCTTCTTACCAATTCATCGATCTATGATCTTCTCCATCTAGAGATTTTCTGCTATAGGCATCTGCTTCTCCCACTGGATCTCTTTTTGATCTTCTGATCCTTTGTCATCTTTCGTCTAAGGATACAGATCTGAAATGTTGAATATGGACGATATACCCACATCTCTTGGTACCTCTATCTCATAAGATTTTTCATCGAACTTTCTTATGATCTTGCATGGTCATATCTTCTTTAGCTTTAGTTTATTATATGTTCCCCTTGGGAACCTTTCCTTCCTAAGATGTGCTAGAACTTGATCTCCAACTTCAAATTGAAGTTTTCTCTGATGTTGATCAACTTTGCATTTATACTCTCTTCTACTATTTTGTAACTGATCCTTGATCTAATTGCAAAGATTCAACATTTCTGTAGTGAAGTCTTATGCTCCAACACTTCTAAATTCATTCCTCTCTAGATCTCTCAACTCTGATACTCCTCTTGGATTCATCCCATATACTATCTGAAATGAGATTTTTTCTGTACTCCTATTTACTGAGTCATTTTATGAAAACTCTACTTGTGATAGAATCTGATCCCACCGGCTATGATGTTCAGTGACCAGACTCCTCAGTAAATTCCCTAAACTTCGATTCACCACCTCAGTCTATCCATCTGTTTGAGGGTGATATGTAGAACTAAAAGATAATTTTGTCCCCAACTTCTTCCACAATGTTCTCCCGAAATGACCAACAAATTTAGTGTCTTTGTTTGAGACAATACTCTTGGGAAACCCATGAAGTCTCACAACTTCCTTGAAAAACAAATTTTCAATGTGCGTTGCATCATTAGTTTTCTAGCACGGGATATAGTGTTCTATATTTGAAAATCTATCAACTACCACAAATACAGAATCACTTCCTCTTTGTGTCCTTAGCAATCCCAACACAAAATCTATGTTTATTACATCCCAAGGCCTTTCTGAAATAGGAAATGGTTGATACAATCTAGTATTTTTCTTCTTCCCTTTTGCATACTAGCAAATCTTACATCTTTTCACAAACTTATTTACCTCTACCCTCATACCTGGCCAATAGTATGAAAATGTTTTTTCATGGCTGAAATGTCCTACTAGGCCTCCACTATGCTTTTCCTTCAGTAGGTTTTTCCTCATCGATCTTTTTGGTATGCACAACTGGAAACCTTTAAACAACAACCCATCCTGAATCAGGTATTCTTCCCACTAGCTTCTGTCTCTGATAACAGGATTTGCACATGCTTCATATGAATCTTTAAAATATGGATCATCACAATACATCTCCTTGAGGTGTTCAAACCCAAAGTTTTCACTTCAAATTCCTGCAAAATTAAACATCTCCTGCTCAATGCATCATCAACTTTGTTATCATTACCAAAAATATGTTTAATGACAAAACTGAAATTTTCATAAATTCTATCCACTTATAATGTCTTTGGTTTAACTTCTCCTGTATGGTTATGAATTATAAAGCTTTATTACCACTATACAAAACAAACTCTTTTGGAAAAAGGTAGTGCCTTCATTTCTTCAAGGCTTGAATGATTTCATAGAACTCTTTATCATATGTGGATTAATTTCTCTTAGTGTCATTCAAATTCTCACTAAAATATGCAACAATCCTATTATCTTGGCTCAATACCACTCCAATTGCAACTCCACTCACATCACATCTCACTTGAAATGTCTTCCTGAAATATGGCAAGACCAGAATCAATTGTTTTGTTATCCTCTCCTTCAATATATTGAAGCTTTTCTCGACTTCTTCGGTCCACTTAAAATAGTTGTGTCTCTTCTTCACCATACCCGTCATTTTTGCACCGATTTCACTAAAATTTCTAATGAACATCCTATAGAAACTCGCTAATCCATGGAATATTCTTACCTCAAATATGCTTCTTGGCGATGACCATTCTCTGATTTCTTTCACCTTCTCTAGATCGATCTTCAATTCATTTGAAGAGATCACAAAACCCAAATAAATGAGATATGTCTTCATGAAAGAGGATTTCTTTAAATTTATCAGCAGCTTCTCCCACTGCAATCTCCTCATCACTAATGTCAGGTGTCTCAAATTCTCTTTTTTAGTTTTAATGAAGACCAGTATATCATCCATATATACAATCACAAAATTACCAAAGAAATATTTTAATACCTTATTCATCAACCTCATAAAAGTACTTGGCGCATTTTTTAAACCAATCGACATAACAAGCCATTCATACAACCGCTCATTTGTCTTTAAGGTTGTTTTCCACTCATCACCTTCTCTGATTCTTATCTGATGATATCCACTCTTCATATCTATCTTTGAAAAATAATTTTCTCCGCTCAAACAATCCATTAAGTCATCCATCCTAGGTAAAGGAAATCTGTACCTGATGGTGATCTTGTTTATGTCTCTTGAGTCTGTACACATTGTCCATCCTCCACTCTTCTTCAGACTCAACACAGTTGGTACTGCGCATGGAATCATTCTTTCTCTAACCAATCCTTTGTCCATTAAAGTTTAGACTTGTCTTTTTACCTCCTCGTTCTCTTGAGGTGTCAATATGTACATTTCTTTGCTCGGCAGACTTTCTCTTGGTATTAGATCAATGTGATGGCTAATACTTCTGATGGTTGGAAATGAGCTTGGAAACTCATCCACAACTATGTCAACAAAATTCTCCAACAACTCCTGGATTTCTTTAGGAAGATCATCCATAGAAGTACTTGTAAGGAAAACTCTAGGTTTCCTCACTACAACAAACTGCATCTCCTATTCCTTATTGACTTCACACAAGAGTTCCTTCCCACTCATGAGAAGTATGTGTGTGTTGGCTTCCTCCTTTACTTTCTTCTCTTGTATTGGCAGCAACATGTGTGTCCTACCATTCTTCTCCAAAGTATAAGTATTTTTTCTCCCATCATGAATGAAATTCCTGACATACTGCCATGGTCTCCCCCACAAAACATGACATACATCCATGAGAATCACATCACACAAAATATCATCCCTATATCCTCCTATTTTAAATTCAACAAGGAATTGTTTAGTTACTGTTACCTGATGACCTTTATGCAACCATGATACTTTATACAACATTGGATGTGCAGTTGTCTCCAGCTCCAATTTCTCCACCATCTATGTGGATACTAAATTATCAGTGCTCCCACTGTCAATTATCACCTTGAAAACTCTATCCTTAGACTTGCAAGAAGTTCTAAACAAATTGTTCCTCTGCACTGGCTTTTTAACCTCTGGCTCTTCCTTCAAAGTAACCGTCTTCATCACCAAACATCTTCCATCTTCTGCACCTTCTGCTTCAACATTCCTCTTTTGCACTTCCTAAATGTGAGATTCTCCTCTTCCTTCTTTCTTTCTCTCAGGGAATTACCAAGACATGTGTCATTTCCTTCCATAGGCATAGTACTTCACTTCTCCTCCTCTGCCTCTTCCTCGAGGAAAAGAGTTTCTTCCACCATACTGTCTCCCTCGAGAAATTCCTCCTCTTTATGAGTGACTATGGGGTTTTTCTGTCTCACCTTTGGGCTTATGTGCCTTATCATGGGAAAATCCCTTTCCTCGGTTTGGAATTCATCCTGTGCCTCGCTGAATCTATTTTCTGGCCAATTTCTCTTCTTATTTCAATGCAATCTAATAAGCACCCTCCATTGTTCTCATTGTCATCATGTTGATTTCATCCTGAATTTCATATCTCAGGTTGTTTATGGATATAGAAAAATTTGCATCATCTTTCTCTCTCTATCAAGCCATGATGTTCAGTTTGTATAACTCCTATGTGTACTCCTTCACAGACATTACTTTCTGTCTCAGGTTCTACAGCTTCTTAAACATATTTAATTGGTAATCCTTGGGTATGAATTTAGCCTTTAGTTTAGTTACCATTCTATCCCATATCTTGATATTTTGCTTGGATTTGCATATTCTTTCATCCTCCAGTTCGTCCCACCACATCAATGCATGTCCTTTTAATATGGTGACAACGTGCTTCACCTTTTTCTCCTCATCGACATCTTCATAGTCAAAGTACTTTTCCATGGATCTTATCCAATCCAACAATTCTTCAGCATCTAAATTTCCTTCATACATTGGGATTTCTATCTTTTCTCTAGCTCCCAAATTGATAACCACTTTTAGCAAGCCTTCTTCTATAACATATTCTACTACATCTTCTTCAACTTCTACTTCTTCATTCTCTGCATCGCTGGCATTTATAGCATCAAGTGCTCTCCTTTGTGTTGTTTCCATAGAATCCAACCTTTCTCTGAGGTATCACATCTCCCTTTCCATAACTTTATTTTCTACAGGTGGCTTTGCACGTCTTATTGGCGACATTGTGTTGAAATTTCTACACACATCTATCATTGGATGTATCTGATACCACTCGATGATATCGTCCTACTTTTTTTCACCTCCTGCCTACAGAATTAAAATTTTTGGCCACGATTGCCACTTGATGCTATCATACAAAACCTTTTTTCAGACTCTGATACCACTTGATGAAGCTCCCCTTCCCTCTTGGTGATTCTACAACCTCCCAATCAAGGATCTTGAAACACCTTGAGCCAAATTAGCTCTTTGGGCCTCTAATAGACCTTGAACAAATAACACATTGGTCCCTTTAATGTTACCTACAGGTTCAAACTACCCACAACTATGCTCTCTGGCATTTTGGCAACACCAATATGTGAGTGCTAGATCTCATGCTAGAATATTTCTCCAATGTGACCATGGGCTATGACCGTGGGCCAACTCCCTTCGTAGATTCAGACTTTGACAAGACTTCGACCTCCTCCCTTGATTCCTTGTGAAACTCTTTCCTATGAATGCACAAATCTCTTCTATGTGTCCTCTTGGATCCGATGGTCCAGTGCTACTTTGGTATTCTTGGCTTTGCAAAGATTCACTCACTCCACACAACACCTCTGAACTCTATCTCCCAAACACTCCAAATCTGCTACCACGTGTATCCTTGTAGTCAATGACGAATTTCACTTCATGACTTCAGGATTTCGGTGATCCCACTCTTCCAAGACTTCCAAACACTCTGAACCATGAAGTGTCAACCAGATTCTATGGCTAACCTCCGTGCAGCTCTCCCAGATCTGATGATATGGAATGATCTTGCTCCCTACTGGATGGATCTTACTCATTG
Source organism: Picea engelmannii (assembly GCA_009831015.1). NCBI lineage: Eukaryota > Viridiplantae > Streptophyta > Pinopsida > Pinales > Pinaceae > Picea > Picea engelmannii. The sequence continues at coordinate 43,235 of ML797719.1, read as the reverse complement.
ATTTGGATAATCTTCAATGGTTCCTCTCTATAGAAGGATTCTCACCTGCTCTCCCTCATGAGCTTGTTCTTCTCTAGAACACTTTAACTCCTCAAAGTGTTTCTTCGACACTTAGTCGAATTTGACCCTTTGCATGCCTTGCAATAGGTTTCTTTACACTCTTTTGAAAATACACTTGAGATAATTCTCCTGAGCTCTTGGGTCAAAATACTATGTCACGCACTCATTGCGGACAATATGCACTCTCTGCACACAAAGCTCCAAGTTACTTTCTTGGAATTGTTCCTCCACAACACTCTGAACTTCTCAGAATGATTCCTTCGATACTTAACCAAGTATTGACTCTACGCTCTCCTTGCGACAAACTCCCTTCAACTCAACTCTTGAAGGATTATTGTACACTCCTTGCAATAGTTCTCAAATGCTCAATTGTTCCTCTTGAACAATATGACTCTGAGCACATCTCTGTTTACAATCTCTTTCAACCATCCTTCTAGATTTCTGAGTCTAACCAAACTCTATCAACGCACACCTTGCAGATTCTCATGCACTCCTTGAACATATAAGTTTCACATTATCTCCTCTGAGATTATGAGTCAAAACAAACTCTGTTGCACACACCTTGCGGACACTATGCACACCTTTCAAAGGCTCATAGAAGAGATACAATTAAAACTTATCTAAATCCTCACAGTTTCATACATTCAACCATGTAAATGCATTCATAACATAAAACAAGAAATAAAAGAGAATTGAAATTAACAGAAAGCCTAAAATTCATTCATTCATATAGACACAGCAACACCAAACATTTGGGACAATGCTCCTCTGTTATATTCATTCAACCGATATGTACATGGATTCATACAATGTTTTTCAGCAGCTCTACAACTCTCAGTGGCTCTCAACTAAAATTTACCAATAACCATCATCAACCTCATTTGGGAAACAATACATTTATTTATACAACAAGATCTCATTGAGATTTCCCTCCAAGTTACCTTAGTGCTATCATATCGAATTAAAAGAATCAACTACTAAGGATTTATTACAATAAATGTTTTTTTAACAGACAGATAAAATCAAACACATTGAATCTATACTGGAAGAAGCTTCATTAAAAGAAAATACATCCTCCAACGATCTTATGCGGTCTTCCAGCTCTAAAACATTAGAGATGTTCATAAATTTCAGTCTTTTCAAAATATATGCGTGATACGCCTCCTTTAATTCAAAATTATCACTTCAAGATACATGGTAGTGAACTTAGATGTCTCCCACTTGCGCTTTCCTAGTGATGCTCGTGCATCATTTCTCAGCCCATTCAATGCCTTATATTATTTGTCTTATTGTTTTTTTATTTTCAAGAGAATAGTTGAGGGACACTGTCCTAGCATGGTGACCAGTGGTGACATCGTTTCCCACAACCACTTCACGGAAATGAGAAGGTTGGCTCGTGATGATACCCCCTTTCTCTTGGCTATGCCACCAAGAGCCACTACCTTATTTTGGTGACCATATAGATGGTAGTGTCATACCACTACATGCCCATGGACTTAATAGGCCATCTCATGATGAGACCTCCTATCCACCAACCAGATCTTGAGTTTTATTTTATTTTATGGGTCCCCTTTTCTAACTAAGAATCCATTTATTTATTTCTCGAGAATACCTAGGTGAAGCATCTCAGGGTTTTATTTTGGATTTTAAATTTTTCCAGCTACTTTTACCCTCTGGGCCTTTATCCCCTTCTTCCCACAAGGAAAGTTGCAACCCTTACTAGCTTGGCAAACCCAATGCCCGAACCAAGGTAGGGGAATATGAGAGGGACAATGATGAAAGGTGGTAAGTATGGAAGGAATGGATGATGAACTTTCATATACACACCAAGTGGAAGCTCATCCCTAAGGGAACCAGCTTACTAGGGCACTTTGTCACCCCCCCAGGTATGAACACATTAAAGAGAATAATTTCCAAGAAAACATTATGAAACAAAAGAGAGTTCAATGCACATATTCAAATGATTCAAAAATTAGAGTGACACATACCATGATACCCTGACTCATTACCTCATGGAGAAAGACCTATTTCTACTTCAGAATCAAGTTGATGGGATGGATGTTTCTTCTGCTGATAGATAGGACTCACTGAAGAAAAGATGGGCCCTTCAGGGCCAAGCTCAAGTCATATGGATCTCAATACTCGATGTCTAGAACCTATGGGCCTAGTGACATAATCTCATTAGTTATCCCTAGGATAGGGGATAACATCTAGCTCCAAATCGGGGACTTGTGCTCACCATAGAACTCATGAGAACCTCAGCATCTCTGGCATGACCTGTAATCTACTATATCTCAACAAAAAAAATTAGTAATATTTTTGGGTGGTGATATCACCCCTAGCTCATATATGATACAATGAAATAAAATTAAACAAACATATATCCAAATGGAAATGAAACTACAACTACACTACTCTAGCATGATATACATATGGTATATATAATGAATGCAAGTTCCTACCTACTTAATTGTACATACCTATCATGTTGTTGTCAGGAAGTAGTGCTTGATGTGTATAGTGTTCACAAGTAGTTTCAAAGCTTCTCCTTCTAGGGTTGTCAAGTTAAAATAATTTCTTCCCTCCTGACTCATGACCTTGTAGGGACTTGTCCATAATCCATCTAACTTCTTGTGAAAACCAATTTTCTCCCTTCTCTTATCCCATAACAGCACTAAGTATCCTTCAATGAAACCTCTTTCTCTTTCCTTGTAATCAAAGGTGTTCTTAACTTTCTCTTGGTTTTTATGCATTTGGATTAGGGAAACCCTCCTGGATTCATCCAACTCTACTAATTGGTTAATTCTCTCTTTTATTTCTTCTCCTTCGATGGTGTATTGCTGAGAAAAACGAAGGATAGGGATTTGTTGGTTCACATGAATTTTGGCTTCCAATCCATACACTAGTTGAAACGTGGTTTTTCCTGTTGAAGTTTTTGTTTTTATTCAATCTACCCACAAGGCATACTTGATATTACTATCCCAGGATATTTTTTTCTCCCCCACAACCTTCTTCATGATATTCATGAGGTTCTTCTTTCTTGATTTTGATAAGTCGTTCCCATGTGGGTAGTAGTTTGATGAATGAGATGGAACAACACTATACTTGAAGAAAAATTATGCCAATGCAAGGGAGATGAAGGTTTTGGTGTTGTCAGTGGTAATTTTGGATGGTACCCCAAATCTCGTTATGATTCTTTCCTCCAATAAATTCATAACCACCTCCTCAGTGGATTTCTTTTTGGGAACATATTCTACCCACCTGGTAAAATAATCTGTGGCAGTCAAAACCCATCGATAACTGTTACTTGAATTATCTTTAAACTCACCAATAAACTCTAATCTCCACTATTGAAAAGGAGCTTCTACCACCATAGGTTTCAAAGGTTCTACCGGGATATTTTTTTTACCAGTCAAGTATTGGCAAGGTTGGCATGATCATACATATCGGTGAGTATAAATGAACAATGTTGGCCAATAATATCCAACTCTTAAGATCTTGTGTGTAGTATTACGGGAAGCAAAGTTCCCACCACGATTCCCAGAGTGTAATTCCTTCAAAAACTTGGTGTATTCTTCTTGGTTCACACATCTAAGGAGAACCCCATTCGGGTCCTTCCAACAAGGCCATTCTTAGTTAAACAATACTTCATGGCTTTAACTCTCAAGGCCCTTCTTTTATAGTCTACAAGATGGTCTGGGCACGATAAATTCTTTAGCTAGTATATTATGTTGGAATACCATTCATCATGTTCTATGTCACTTACTACCACGTTTATTTGTTTTCTCTCTCCCATTTGTATAGCTTCTTGGTTTCTCTCAATCAACATTTGGGATAACCCTTGTCCCTTCACAATATTGGTGGGTTTTATTTCTAAATCATATTCTTTGATCTTGGAAAGCCACTTACCCCTAGTACCCATACAATATTGTTATGATAAAACATATTTTACTATTGGGTATGGGACACAAGATTTAATCTTATTGTAACCCACATCATTTCTAAAATGCTTAAGGTATTTTACCAAGGTGTAAGCCTACTTCTCAATAACTGAATAATTCATCTCTGAATCCCTAAGTACTTTACTCATGAATGCAATGGGGTGTTCATGGTCATCAACATCGTTTTGGAACAAGACACCATCGTCTTGAGAGGAAAAAATGAATATCATGAAATCTCATGAATAATCAGGACTAACCAGATTTGGGGATTGGGAAATGGCATCTTTTATACATTCAAAATATTTAATGGCCTTGTCATCCCACCTGAATGTCATGTCATTTTTGAGTAATGCACTCATGGGTTTTATTATTTCGACAAAGTTTGGGATAAATCTTTGAATAAAGTTTATTTTCCCAAAGAATGATTGCAGGGATTTTTTTTTAGCTGGGGGGCATACATCTTTGAGATATTGGATCCTCTCCGAGTCTACAAAAATTCCTCCCTCTGATACTATGTGTCCTAATAAATTCCCCTTATCTATCCCGAAAACAAACTTCTCCGGGTTCAATGAGATACCATATTTTCTACAGATTTCAAAGACAATTATGAGGTGTCAGATGTGGTCTTTTCTTTCTTTTGACACGACTGTGAGATCATCTTGGAAAATTTATATGATTTTTTGAATGAGATCTCTAAAATCAATGTCCGTTACTCTTTGAAAGGTTGAACCTGCATTCATAAGGCTGAAAGGAATTCTTAGGTACATGAATGTTCCCCATGGTGTGGTAAATATTGTTTTGAGTTCATATTCTCTCTTGAGTAGCACCAGATTGTATCCAGAAAATCCATCTAGCATGGACATCATGCCTACCCCTGTGACCTTTGTAATAAGAGCTCCATATTTGGGAGGGGGTAATTTTCTTTGAAAGATAGCTGGTTAAGGTTTCAGAAATATATGCATAGGCAAATGTCACCACTTTTGTTTCAAACAACTACCAAATTGGACATCGATGATGAATATCTAATGGGAGCCATGATACCAGCATCTACCATATTTTGAAGTTCCTTTTGTATCTGGATTTCCAACTTAGGGTTAATATGTATTATATTTTGTCATAAATGTTTGGCTCCTTCTGTCAAAGGTATGGCCTGTTGGATGACATCACCCCTATAAGCTTTTTAAATCATCATAATTCCAAGAAAAGGTATCTCTAAAATCTCTTATGAGGTCAAGTATCTCATTCCTCTCCTTTTCCATAGTACCTTTCCCTATTTTGACCATTCTTGGATCTATCTCAATGCCGATGTTGAATTCTAAGGCTTCATTTGTTTTTTTTTCGAGTTTCTTTCCTTTGTAAACATTGTGACTCTCAAAGAGTTATTCTAGAGGAACACACCCTTTTGTTAGAGTGTTATTTTGGAATTTAACTACATCTAGTTCCATGGAATCATCTAGGAGGTTTACTTGTGAATTGGTTAATTCTCTATTGTTTTCCATGAATCTAAGGATTTGATTATCATTTTCAAATATTTTCCAATGTTCCAAGTTATCGAGGATTGATGGTCTAAATAGGACTTCCATTTTGCACAATTTTTGGAGGGGACCATCACAAGGTTGTAAAGTGGATGTTGAGATATCCAAGGAATTTGCCACATAGTTTTCTTCTCCGGGAATTGCTTCAATTAATACTACCTCAAAGGATTTTGCAATAGATCTTGCAAAGTCTCGGTACCTTTTTAATCTCTCATTCTTTGCGGAAAAGTTTAACAAAAATTGTGATACTATTAAGTCTGAATCTCCTATAACTCTCAAGTGTGTGACACCTTTGTTGATTACTAAATTAAGACCTATAATCAAAGCTTCGTATTCAACAACGGTGTTTGTGAAATGATATTCATACCTATAGGAGTAGTAGAAGGTTTCCTCAGATGGGGATTTTAGGAAGATGCATGGTCCTGAGCTAGAACTTGAATGAGAACCATCAAATTCCATGGTCCATATTCCTATGAGTGTTTTTCTAAGTTCATCCTCTGAATTTCCTCCTTGGATAAACCAACTTTGAATCCCATTGTTCACACAAAGGGTTTGATTATTGGGCTCTTCAAGAGTTTCAATGAGGTGGCTTGTAATGGGTTCTTTGTGAAGAGTAAAAAATCATCCTTCAAGGTAAGGTATAATATCTTTAGACCCTTCGTCTTGGAAGCTCCTGGTCAATTTTTGTTATCAATTCTTTGCGGAGTAGAATTCCCCAGCTACTTAAAGAATCTATTACCAATACATCGATCTTGAAAGAGGTATCAGGGAAAGCATGGAAGGAAACACTTAGGTATTTGATAATGTTTCATGTGAAACCACCTTGCATGTTTGGTTGTGATATATTAGTTCGTAGTTGGTACATAACCATTTCGATCATAATTTTTCTACGCATATCTGGGTCAAACACATAATTATGGAGAAGGATATCTTTGATTTGGAGGGTAACATAAAAAGGTGCAGGTTCTCCATATTTTGTTCCCATGCTCCCAAAATGGTATGCAATGGGGAATTCCTCTTCACAATCGTCTTCCTCATCGATTTGTGAAGGAGAGTATTCAATATTTTCAACCTCAAGGTCTCCAAATGTATCTTGAAGGGGTTTCAAATTATCAGGGAGATCATTTTGTTGTGAAAATAAGGAAGCATCTTTCATGTTTGAGAAACTTGTGCTCCATTTCCTAGGGAAAGTGTTATTTTATACCTCTAGAATCTATGGGAATTCATGCTCCAGCCCTCCCATGCTTTCCTTATTCAACTCCCAAATGTCGTCATTGTTCAAAAAATTGACCTGATGGATGGAATCGTTGAACTTAATATTATCTTCAATCTGGAAAGCATCATCTTGTGCTTATTTTAAGCTTGTAGATAATCAGTTCTTGAGGGTAAATTGTAACTTTCCTTCTAAGGAGTTTAGATAGTGTTTGAGAATAACGCTCTCTGGGATAAAGTTGGGCTCAAGTTTTCTAATGAGAGTGTTCAACTTATCATTGAATTCCCTAACATCTTCGTCACTTTGTTTGCAAATTTCAAGGTATTGAGAATAAATAGATGCCATACATTATACCTCACCCCATTTATTCATGAAAGCATTTTTCAAATCTTCAGGGGTTTTGAGGCTTCCACTTGGGAGTGTATTAATCCAATTTCTGGCACCCCTAGTGAGTGAGATCAAGAAAAGTCTCATAAACGTGTCAGGATGTTATTTTCCTGATTGATGGAATTCATAACCCTCACAAAATTTAGTCCAATGTGTGTTTCCATAAGATCCCACTTCTCCCAGGAATATAGGTATCCAGGAGTCAACTTCTTTCGGGAGATCGTGTAATCCCCCTTGGGTGTTCGCCAAGTCCAAAAGGGCCAAAAATTTCTTTGGGAGACCATTTAGGACAAGCTACAAGGATGACAGGGATAGGAGGAAGATAGAGTGTATACTAACATTCACTAAGAGTCGTCATTGGTGGAGTCACCATATAATATTCAGGAGATTATAAAAAATATGAGGGGATTACCCTCAATGGAGTCGTCACGCAAGCTTTGTAAGATAAATGATTTTGAGGAAAGGATTACCAAAAAAGTGTCACCTTGAGGAAAATTAACTCAGTGTTCCCCGACAATGGTGCCAAAATGTTATCGCATAATTTATACTTACCCCAAAATCCCAAATCAAGTGAGTATAGAATTGACATAACTGGGAATAACCTATCACTTTCACCTTAATAGGAGATCCCTTTCTATTTAGGATTATGTTTAAGCGACCCCAGAGGAGATGTCCCTGGTGACCTAGGGGTTTTGAGAAGGCTAAGGTAAATAGTCACAAGGAAACCCTTCCCCTCTCGCAAATCACTCTAATCAGAGGTTTCTTTTATGTCTTAAGGATGAAGAAAATGAATAATGTTGTGTACCTTCTCAGAACAAGACAACAAGGCAAACAAGGAACTTTCCAGGTACCAGATGATTTTTAGTACTTCATAAGACAATAAACCTTCGTAAAATAAGCTATTTGATTATGAATTTGTAGAAATGCATCAATTTATAAGAAAAATTAATATGTTAGAACAACCACAAGATTCAAGCCTTCAAATTTCTTGAAAAATACAATAAAAAGTGACTTTAACTAGGGAAATTGATAGTAAATTGTCACAAGCAAAATTGGCAATGATAGGCTAGATTTTAATGTCACTTTTGCAGATATTTTTCTGTAGTTAGATGGATGTAGATATATTTTATAATAACAAAAAGTTTAAATGGTCAAAAGTGCAAGAAAACCATACACAAACTAGCACTTACCTAGTAGATTCACTAGCAGTTATCACAATTGAATTTTGATTGAATCTAGTGTGAGTTATGTAGGTAAATGTGCCAAATTAATGTATGTTTAGATGGTTGTAGAAATGTTTTGCTACATCATCAAGTTATCTTAGTAATTAGTCTAATTTAGGGTTAGAAAAAAATTGTAAAGAGTTCATGGATAAGAGTAGAAGTGTTTGTTTGCTCAATCACCATTTGTAAGAGGTAGTCTAGTGCCTTTCTAGTGTAAATGGAGTCACTAATGGAAGAAACAAATTATTAAAGGAAATGTAGAAGGGTATGTTGAAGGGTGGAGAGGATAAGAGAGGTTTTGGTATCTCAAGTCCTCAAAAATCAGTTTCCAAGAGAACATTGCTCTAGAAAGTAAAAAGGGTTAGGCCCTAGTGATTTTCTCTTTCCTTAAACAAAATGTAATAAATTATGAAATTGGGAATGGAAGTAAGGTTACTAGAGTGATACAATGGTAGGGCTCTAGTATTTACTTCAAATTGGGTGCCTTTCAAGAGATTTTAACACATGGAAAATTATAGGGAAAAAGATAATAACATATGTCATTCCCCTAGGGTTTCAAGCTAGCAATTTCATAATCTTAGACATAAAACAAATAAAAAATAACCATAGAATTCATTCAAAATAAATAAATTCATAATTTCCACTTAATTCACCAAGAATAATATAACAAATCACCCTATTTGAAGATCCTCAACTAGAAAATAACCAACATGCACCAAGAATTGCCTCCTTCAAGAAGAGTGCACCACTAGTTTCAGCCAATAACACTTAAGGGAGGCCAAATTTCAGTTCTCTACTTGAGTGATTGAAGAATCATGAAAAAATACATGTGATTTATCTCTTATTTATACAATGAAAATGACCTTTAATTGTCTTTTATGTCAAAAAAGGCCGACATGGCCAATCTACATCAAAAATCTAATTTTACATAAAATTAACAATTAAAAACCCTAATTTCTCTTTATGGATGATGTCATGCCCCTCTTAGGGTGACGTTAGGCCCCATAATGGAACACTAGGCCTCAAAAGTGAAATGTTGGGCCTAAAAATGCCTCAGAAGATACCACACATGCCAACCAAGTCGTCTTCATGCCAAAACCCTAACTGGATGACGTTAAGGCTCAATATGATGATGTCAAGGGCCTTCAAGGGACAACTTCATGGTGGAAAGGAAATACCCCCTGGGTCTAGGATTTCCAGAGTGTCTCGAAGGAAATTTTCTTCTTCTTTCCTAGTGTCATCCTATGGTGTCTCTATGCCCCTGGCTGGGATCACAATATCCATCTGGTGGGATTTTATCCCCATGGAGGTCCGAGCTAATCATCTCCCCATATGCACGTGTCCACCGGGCATGGTCTTGCAACAACAACAAGTACTCTCTCCATGGGCTCATAATTCATAGGGATCATAGCAATGCCAATCACATCCAATAATCAAATTACCCAAACATGTGCATCAAAGCCCCCTTTACCTAGACAAATTCTCAAAGACATTATGCAGTTTAGCAAGACAAGTTTGGAGAGGGTCTCAGGATGTCCTATTGGG
>ML797719.1:20482-32923 GCA_009831015.1 Picea engelmannii | reverse complement strand
CATTTCAAGCTTTCATTTTTTCTTTTAACTTTTTCCAACAACTTTTACCCTCTGGGCCTTTAGCCCCTTCTTCCCACAAGGCAAGGTAGAACCCTTTCTAGCTTGGCAAACCTAATGTCAGAACCAAGGCAGGGGAAGATGATAGGGACAATAATCAAAAGTGGTAAGTATGGAAGGAATGGACGATGACCTTTCATAGACCCACCTAGTGGCAACTCATCCCCAAGGGAACCATCTTACTAGGGCACTCTGTCACCCCCCTAGGTATGAACATGTTAAAGAGCATAATTTCCAAGAAAACGTTATGAAACAAAAGAGAGTTCAGTGCACATATTCAAATGCTTCGAAAATCAAAGTGACACATACCATGATACCTAGACTCATTACCTCATGGAGCAAGACCCACTGCTACTTTAGAATCAGGCTGATGGGATGGATGCTCTTGTTGTTGATAGATATGACACACTGAAGAAAATGTGGTCCCTTCGGGGCCAAACTCAAGTGATATGGCTCTCAGTACTCCATTTCTAGGACATGTGGGCCTCGAGACATAATCTTCTTAGTTATCCCCAGAATAGGGGATGACACTTACTATGAAGGGATGTGTAATTTCTCTCGTTATTAACATTGAGTTGACACACACACACACACACATATATTAAGAATTAGTGTAAATACATCTTAACTTCGGATATGTCAAAACTAAAAGAAAAAAATAAATTGAAAAAACTTGAGTAAAGGTAAATTTAATCTCTTTTAAAGTTTAATAAATCCGGAATTAAAATGGATTTATGTTGATTTATATTTAATATCCATTTTTTTTGTAAAATTATATTTTCACATTTAAAAATTTCATGTATATAAATAAGCTTATATAAAACTATTTTTATTAAAAGAAATAATATAAATGAAATATTTTTTTAAAAATGTTTTGAATAACGCGGAGGTCCACCAAATCAAAATGTAAGTGTAATGTATTTGAGTTTGTATATGCGATAATAATAATAATAATAATATTGTACCTGCAATTTTTATAAGTATCCTCTCCATACCATGTATGGAAGATAAGAAATACTAATGACATATGAAGTAAGACTTTTTATTAATCTTAAATTTTGTTCAATTTTTCAATGATTTGGGTTAATTTAAAATTCCAAAAAACTCCACAAACATAATTATTAAGCATATAACTTAAATTATAGTGGAATTATGAGTGTATATAAATTTTATATTAGATTTGTAAAATGAAGGAAATGTTATTTTGATATCAGGTTAAGTGACCCCAGTAATATACAATGCACACTTTTCCAATAAAAGGACTTTGTCCGCCATGAATATGCACCTCCACAAATCTATTCCCAAAACATCAGATTAACAATAATGTTTATTCTTGGTACCTTGTTTCCTAAAATGACATTATGGTTAAATGTGACCAAAAGATGCAACAAGGAAAAGGAGAAATTGTTGCATTCATTTCTAGTAGTTTACTATGTTTGACGAACATTGTCTTGATACCTAAATATCAAATTGTAGTGAATTACTAACCAACAATGGAATTGGAAAATTATGGATGGTTTGAACAAGATTCAGCTCCTGCAATATATTTAAGTAATATGTCGTATGCTAGGCAATATGTCACTTATTAATAAAGATACATTTAATGTGTGATTTTCAACGTTTAATATGAAATTGTAATTGCATTTTTCTTTTCTCATCGGCTAGTTACAAGTGTCTTGAGCTTCGAAGTTTATATATATTTTAACAATGTCTCCTTCATTGTGGATGACATGCACCATGATGGATCTAGTTGATACATATGCTAATAGCGTCAATGATCTACCATGTAGCCTACTCATGTGATTTGATCTTTGTGATTATTTTGTTCTCTACAACTTTGACACATAAATAATTAGATTTTATTAAACAATTTAAACCCATATGTCCATGCATATGTTCTTAATTGTTTACATTATTCAAATATTATTAATATCATATATGTTAACACAAAGTTTATTCCTTTGCTTATTTTGATGGACAATATTTTTTCCTCCACAATCTCTCTCCTCCTACGTGTTAATCCGCAATGACATTGTGGGACTGGTTCTTCAACATTTGATTCTTTAATGAGATATAGCGTAGGATCTACTAGACTTGGGAATACATCTGTCTTTGGGCATTATTGAGATACTTCATTCCGGACCAGGAGAGATCCAAGATCTCAAGTAAGGGATGTAACTGCAAGTAAGGGATGTAACTGCAATTAAGGAGATTGGAAATTAGAAGTATTATTGAGGTTAAAATGATTATTAAATACACTTCTATTAACTCTTTTTACATTAAACGTATTCACATTATTAAATATGCTTTATTAACTAATGTTGTTTTTTATTGCATGGAAAATATATTATTTTACCTATGTGATGGGTTAGGGAGGTTAGGTCCCTAACATGCCCTCCCCCTTGAAGAATAATCTTGTTCTCAAGGCTAGAGATGATGAAATTGTTGCAAAATGATAACTATTTCCTAGGTGGCATATTTTGGAGTTGTATCCTTCCACTGAAATAAAACTTCCTTACTAACGAAGACGGCGCTCGCTCTGGTCCAAGACTGCTTAGGGCTGCAACCAAACCAAATGGAACCTTCTTTGTCCAAATCAGGCAGAATTTTTTGAGTCGAGCACTTAGTTCCAATCACTTTCTTTAAGCGTGAGACACTAAAAATAGGATGGAGCTTAGAATGACTGGGTAGATTTGACTGGTAGTCCACATGCCCCACTCGCTTGAGAATTGTTTAAGGACCATAAAGTTTGGGGGGGAATTTATGACAATGTTTAGATTTGATTAATTTTTTCTTATACGCTTGCAAACGAAGAAACACCTAGTCACCTTGAGCAATTTGACATTCATAACAACCCTGATATGCTTGTTTCTTCATGCGATTTTGATCCAGTACTAAATTTTCTTTCACGATACTGAGAATGGATTATCGGATTTTAATATTGTTGTGCACCTCTTGAACCTTGGAGACATCTAATATGTATGAGAGAATCAACAATGGCTTTTTCTCATAGACTTCTTCAACAAGAGTCAAGCGAGTGACATACGATAAGATGGGTTGTACCACCATTAACCTAGGGGTAAACACTGAACCCATTAAGTTTTTTTGTGGGATGCAAGACACCATAAATATGTTCCCAAACACTTGTTGGAAGCTTCTATTTGTCCATCAGTTAGGGAATGATATGTAGTGATGAGATGCAATTGGGTTCCTTGGATTCAAAACAATTCTTGAAAAAAAATATTGGTTAAATTTGGATATCGATCATAGACAATAGAATGAGGCATGCCATGGAGTTTGAATATAATATCCATAAAAATTTGAGCCACTGTGGATGCGGTTAAAATGTGTTGAAGAGCACATAAATGAGCATATTTAGAAAGACAATCTACTATCACCATGATGACTAACTTATTTCCTAATTTAGGTAAGCCAACAATGAAATCCATAGAAATATCCCTCCAAATAGTAGGTGGAATCGAGAGTGGTTGGAGTGTTCCTATATCTTTGATTGTTTCTCCATTATTGCATTAACAAGTATCACATTCAACCAAGAAGGTGTGGATGTCCTGTTTCATACCATCCCAGAAAAAATAATGTTTAACCCACTCATAGCTTTTGGTAAATTTTGAATGACCAATTATGAGTTAAGCATGCAACTCATAGAGGACCGTGAGTTTAAGGTTCAACTATTTGGTTAACTATAGGTGACCTTTATAGTGAATCTCTTCATTCTTCCAAGAGTACCATGAAGAAGCTTGAGGATCCTATTGCATTTTTTGGATTAGGATAGAAATTTGGGTTCTTGCAACCATTCCTGGAGAACAACCTGAAGCCATTCTTCTACAATGAAAGAGAGGGAAAATAGGTACCCTTCTTCTTCATATTTCCTTGAAAGAGAATCAACAAACACATTTTATTTTCCCAAATTGTATATAATCTCATAATCATAGCCAAACATCTCGGTCACCCTTTTTGTTTCTCTAGGGAGAAAATTATTTGTTCCAGGAAATACTTGAGGCTACAACAATCAATTTTAATTTGGAATCATTTCCACAAGAGATAAGGATGCTAGAGATCCATTGCATGTGGAATAGAGAACATTTCCTTTTCATAGGCTTATTCGCCAAAATGTCTCTTTTATAGTTGTTTTCTACTGAAATCCAAAGCTGAACCATCTTGCATGAAGACTACCCCAATGCCTTTTTGTGACGCACCACATTCCAAAACAAAATCCTTGGTGAAGTAGGATATTACCAGGACATGAGTAGTGCACATAGACTCTTTCAAGGCTTGGGAGGACTGATGAGTTGTTGGATTCCAATTAAAACCATCATTTTTAAGGAGAGGAGTGAGAGGAGCTTTAATTTTCCCTTAATTCTCAACAAACTTGTGATAATATACCGCTAAACCCAAGAACCCATGAAATACATTAAGAGTTTTAGGGATAATCCAATCCTTCATAGCTTCAATTTTCTAGGATCCACCTGTACAACATTCTTTCCCATGATATGACCCACATACTCAACTTCATAGGCACCATAAATACATTCATATTTTTTGAGAATTTTGTTTTTCTTAGATAAGATATGGAGAACTTGATCCACATGGGAGAGATGGGATTCTCAATTTTTACTATAGATGAGAATATCATCAAATAAAACTAAGACAAAATGATGGAGAGAAGGATGGAAGACATGATTCATGAGACTTTGAAAAGTGGAGGGATAATTATGCAAGCCAAAGGGCATGACCAAGAACTCATAGTTACCATCATGAGTTCAAAAGGTCGTTTTGGGGATGTCTTCCTCTTTCATACATATCTAGTGGTATCTAGAATACAGATAAAGTTTTGTAAAGTTTTATGCACCACTCAATTCATCCAAAAGTTCATCAATGATAGGAATGAGAAATTTGTCTTTGATTGTGAGTTTGATGAGGGCATGAAAATCAAGACACATGTGGAAAGTACCTTCTTTATTGAGTACCATGAATACTAGAGAATAATAGGGACTGGTAGTAGGATGGATAACACCGGATTCTAGAAATTCTTGAACTATTTTCTCAATTTATTTTTTCTATAAAAATGGATGATGATAAGGGAGAACATTGGGAGGAAGATTGCCTAATACTAGAGGAATGGAATGATCATGGGTACCATGGGAAGGGGTAACTTCAATGGGAGTGTTAAAAATAGATTGGTGTATGAAGAGTATATATTCAAGGTTAGGGTGCATAGAGGGTGTCTCAATGATGTGAATGGAATCGTGTTCGTAAATAATTCCAGAATTACCTTTTTTTAGTAGATTTTCCATTCTATGGGAATTGATGATCTCAAGTGAGCATGTTATGATGCCTTGGAATTTATATTATTTTCCCTTCTGTTGGAATTGCATGGTGATTACATTAAATTCGATGAGGATGGGGTTGGGAGTGTGTAACCATTCAACACTGAGCACAATGTCACAACCACCCATGTCAATAGAAAACATATGAGATTTTAGGTGGTACTAACCAATTTATAGGTGCACATTTTCATAATGTCCACCACATTTCATGGAACCTCCATTGGAAATCATGATTTGAAAATTGTTGACGACATGGATATAGCAATTGTTTTCTTGGGCAATGCAATGGTGAATAAAATTATGGGTGTTTCCACTATCAAAAAGGATTATGAATTTCATATACTTAATGTATCCAATTAGATTTAGGGTTGGGGAGAAAAGAATCCAATAAAGGTAATCTAGGTGGACATTAGTGTCCACCCACCTACTCCACTCACTAAAATTACAGTTTCCATCTTTGCATTTTTTCTACAGTTTTTCAGGTCCCAAACTTTCGGGGTTGTTTTGAGGCCCTAAACTACATTGTTTTGTCTTGGCAGTGCCAAATACATATTGATTGGGTTGTATTGGGACATTTGGAATGTTTAATCCTCAGATATATCTTTCCAATGGGGTACCAAGCGACCCAGACAAATATTGTATTCAAAAATTGCGCCCTTAGGAATTTGACATATCAGCTACCTCCATCGAGGCCCAAAAACCTTTTGGTGTTTCATCTTCCTGGGTTAGGGTTTCAGATGTTTAGGTTTTTATGATTCATGATTTATGTTCAAAATGCCTTTGGAGCCTTATTGTAATAATTTTCTTGTGAATGAGTGTAGTTGACACATCTCTCTTCAAAGATAAGCCACCACCATTCTAGCTAGTGTGTGTGTTTTTCATTTTATAGTCTTTTGTATTCCTGATAGTCATTAACATAATCTGTTTTTTATTTTTTTATCGTATTACTATGTTCCTTTCAATATCTATGTGTATCTCCTTGTTATATCTCTATTATATTTTTTCCTTCATGTAGTTCTCAAAATAATTCAAATGAATGGTATTAAAGCAATATGCTCCTTTCCATTCTTAGTGCATTTCCCCGACAAGGTAAGGGTATAAAGAGTTGGGTCTCAAGCTTGTTTCTCTTGAGGAAAACTACTATGTCCCACCCAAGAAACCTCCCATGGTGGAAGAAAAGAGGGACGAAGCAGCATGAGATCATCTCAAATTATTTCTCGAGGAATCCCTCGAGTGACAAAAGAATGAGATGATCGATAGTTTCACCCAGATCCTTCAATGGTTGTCAGAAGTAATGGAGGAAACTTTAACCAACACTCACTTCGGAGGTGAAAATTAAATTTGATATTCTTGTGTTGTAAGGCCACATAGAGACCGACACTATGGAAAAATGGTTAAGTTTGTCAGAGGGTTAATTTTCCTTCCAAAAATTTACAATGGTGAAAAATCACCTTCGCACTCCTTAAGGCCCTTCCCCATGTCATAGATTGGTGGGAGACTTACTGTGAGAAAATTGTCAAGGACGAGTCTACAATATTTGGGACAAGACTCACTTGGGAGAGTTTTTTTTATGCCCTCAATGAACAATATTAACCTATTGGAAACTATGACAACCAGTACACGACATGGACCATGCTACCTCAAGAGAGGGGCCAAACAATGTCAGAGTTCACAAATAATTTCCATACCTTACACACCAAACTAGGTATCATATACTTTGAGCAACATCTGGTTCTAAAATACTATGGGGCTCTACACAGGTACATCCAAACCGAAATGGATTTTATGGACATCTCTTCATTGGGAGCCTCTTATTGATATGTTGTCAAGGTCGAATAAAAATTTAAGTAGCAAAAAAAGAAGGAGATCGGGTCTGGAAATCAACAACACTCGAAGTATCTTAAGGGTGTCCCTAACTCCCAGGTAAAAGGAGAGAGAAAGGATGGGCAGTCCCATGACAACCAGTCCAAGCCACCAGAAAAGAAGGATACTGGGAAGTCGAGGGACACTGGAAAGTGGTGCAAGTACCAGAAAATACCTTGGTACAATATTGATGAATACCGCTCTCAAAAATCATTTTTGGCTAAGAAAAAAGCCTCACAGACGGATGTTGACTCATTCTTTGTTTTAAAAATGGAAAAGGGAAAAAAGATCATTGACACAAAACCTAGTGTCACCATTCCTACCACAAAAGTACAAATAGAAGAACTAGAGGATCCCCAAGAAGGGAACACCTCTTCCACTCACAGATGTGGGCAAAGGGGACCCCACTCCATTTCATTGTTGATAGTGGTAGCCAGAAGAAGATAACCTCGGTAGAGGTCATCAAGAGGTTGGACTTGACAATGACGTTTCATCCTCACCCATACACCATTGGTTGACTCAGCCATGGATGAGAAATATGTGTCAACAAACAATGTTGCTTGGACTACGACATCAAGCCCTTCAAAAATGAGGTATTGTGTGATGTTTTCGCCCTTGAAGTTTTTGATGTTTTTTTAGGACAACTATATATGTGGAAGCATCATGTTGTTTATGAATATATGCCCTGTAGTGTCATTATTACTTTGGGAGATCGACTCTACAGGGTATCGGAGGTAGTCCCAACTACTACCATATCTTTGATCTCTGCAAAGCAATGTAGAAAGGTGGTCTCTCAGACCAGGAGATTTGTCCTCTTTATGGTTTAGTCGAAAGGTGAATGGAAGGTCACTGCAACCTCTAAAAAATTTGTGTGGGGTCTCTCTACATAGAAACAACAAGTGGAGAATATAGTATAAGAACACAAAGACAAATTTTCCTTGCCTACTGGGGTTCCTATGCACTATCAAGTAAAACACCCAATTGATTTGACACCCGATGCTCCTTTGTCTAACAACCCTATGTACAAGCGTTCTCGTATGGAGAATGAAGAAATCAAATGCCATATCCAAGATATAATTTTGAAGGGATACACCAAACAAAGCTCCTCACAAAGCTCCTCACCTTGCAGTAGCCTGGAATTGTTCGGGTATAGAAAAAAAATATGAAGAGAAAACCACAAAATAAAGAAAAAAAAAAGTTTAGTTTGAATGGATTTTTTTTAAGATACATTTCAAATTTGAAAAAAATATAATAATACTTTTTTTAATCACCCTTATTTCATTTAAAATTTAAGAGAAAGCACCTTCAAAAATTATTTTGAAAAAATCATTTAGAGCAAATTAAAAAAAATAGATATTACTTTAAAACAAAAATATATTAAAAAAAAAACTAAAAACAAATCAAATCAAATATATATATAAACAGGAGACCTAAATATTGCCCACACACCCTTCTTTCACCCTCCACATACTTCTTGTCCCCCTCCGCCATCCCCCTCCACCACACGCTCTTCGACACCTCCTCGTGCCCACCTACAAAGGAGTGGGGAGAAGTGGGGGTTTCTCTTTTGGTGGACGAGCATAGCAGGAGGGGCATGGCATGGTAGGTGGTGGGTGAATGGAGGGAGTGGAAGCGGTGGGGTATGAATTCCCCCGCCTACCCCCCAAAATAAATCAAATATGCCTCTTTTAATTCTTGTTTTTTAATATATGTGTGTGTATTTTTATTTTTATTTTTAATTAATTAATTAAAAGACGGGAGTTTGATTTTTTTAAATTTATTTTTCCATTTTTTTGGTCGTCTTTTACTTTTTTGTTAATTGTTTGCAATAATACTAGCTTTTGGAACATGGTTTCAAAATTGTTGTTATTTTAAGTTTGAAAAAAAAATGGGTTGTCGTTAATAGGATCTCTTTTCGATTGGGGGTGAATTTAAGATTTTGGTTGTAGGGATACTAGTTGTCAAAGATATGAGTTTCTAAGTTACAATTTTGACTCTGAGAAAAAGAAGGGTAATATTGGGAATGCCATTTTTCAATTGCATGGTTGATTTTAACGTTTTTCACTTGTAATGGTATAGGTTGTTAGGGTCATAGTTTCAAAGAAGTTTTAATTTTGACCCCAATAAAAAAATATTGTTATTTAAGTGCCACTTTTTTATTTGAAAGTGGATTTTAATGTTTTCACTAATAAAATTACAAGATTGTTCACAACAAAATTACAAAAAATGAATATATCCTGAGATTAATAAACCTCCCCAAACAATAACCTAACATAAAATAAGAAAAATTCAATATAAAATGGTTTTATGATTCATATATGTACACATATATAAGATTTTATCTAAATAAGATTGGGACCAATAACACACAACATTTGTAAACAAAGGTAAAACTAACTAAATAAAAAATAACTAAATACAATTTTTAGAAAAAGAAAATTCTATCAACTTGTTCTATATGAAACAAACTACAAAGACATACGGAAACCACAGCTACAAAGACAAAAGCTACAAGGTCAAAGGATGGAAGAGTTACCTGCGAGCTCTAATGTAATATCCGTGACATTGAATTGAAAGATGGACACATGATAATGATATTGATATGATAATGATAATGAAATTGAATAAAAATGGACTTGGGCAAAAAGATTATCGTTGCAAAGTCAATGTAGGATGAAGGTCTTTGGGCCTATACATCTCGTCCAAAACCATGTGACTTTGGTCAGAGATACTAAAATGTTCCGATCGTAATTAAATTGAATTTGGCAGAATTCGTCACTCCAAATTAATTGAAGAATGCCCTTATAAAGCGACTTTAGAGTAAGATCACAAGGTCATAATCATATAAGAATTAATATTTAAACTAAAATCACAAAGTCATAAGCATAAAAGAATTAAGATTTTTTTACTTGGTTTCTTGATGAAGTGTATGGTTTTTATATGTTAACTAAAATTATCAATAACTCATATATATTAAAAAAATTAAAATAGTTAAAAATTCTATTTATATAATTTAATTAAGAATTTGTTTAAATATTGTTTTATTTTTTATTTTTTATTGGAAATAAGATAAATAGATCTTAGTGAAATTATTATTTTTTGTTTTTTAATTTGCATTTTTTTTAATGTATATTTTTTGTTTTTTAATTTGCATTTTTTTTTTAATGTATAGATGGATTTATTATTGAAAATCTTTTTAGGTATTCAAATTATATAGATTCAATCATTAAAATCTGGAGTTCCAACCATATTTATCTGGATTTCAGTAAAAATTGATCATATGCCCTTTAAAAACTCCAAAAATTGAACATTTAAAATAAGCTTTTAATTAATAGTAATTGAGTATTGTAAATTAGAAATAGGGTCGCTAAGTCAAGTCTTCTGGTTGGTTATCTTTTGTAAAATTCCTCTGTAACAAACAACATTTTCTTTCAAACAGTTTAATTTACCCATGATGGAGACCTACGTTTAATGTGTTAGTGATGCATCGATCGAATTTGATGATGAAATGTTTGTTGGTCAACACTTTAAATTTTATATTCAATAGGTCAATTTTCACTGATAAATTTGAAATTCGAAGAAAGCACTTTGTATTGATAATTCGCGTCAATTTTGACGGGTAAAAATAATTTTAAATTCCAACCCTCATCGTCACTAGGGCACTTTGCATGATAATCCGCCATCCGCAGATTTTGGCAAGATTTGTCGATGAAAGTTCGGGGAAGGGACTCCACCATCGTTTACTGTTTCTCAATTATCGCATGGCCGTGGTTAAACATTTCCAATGTTACCCAGGGTTCTTATGTCTTAAACACTTTTAATTAAACTCGATCAATGGTTGTACATCGTGAAGTTGGGCTAAATTATATGGAGTATTCTAAACCTTTTATTTTTTATTTTTTGAATATTCAAAGTATTTTTTTTAAGCAGTTTTCTTGAAACAGAATCTTGCTTAAAATTGGAAGAATTAGGACATTTAGATATCATATTTGGGACATCCAATAGACATGGAGTAAAGTCAACAATTAACTTTGATGGATGTTCATTGATGTAGATTTTAACCTTGTACAATTATTTACTGCAAATAAATTTTCACTTAAAGAACACAAAATATACAATGGCAAATACAAACATTACACAGAGATTTTTCCCCTAGAAACCTAAACCGGGAAAACCATCATATTCTATATTCAGTCATACTCATACATTGTTTACAATACAATATACATATAGGATTTAGTGGCATCCAAATCCCTAACCCAATGACATGCATTAGTCAACAACCCTAATTCCTTAACTCGAAATAGAAAACCATTGGCAAAAACCATGTGCCAAAAAACTTCGCAACAATGGACATGGAAATCGAGGTGACAAGAGAATCGAGGCAAAAAATGCAACATGTTTCCCAAGAAAAAAAATTCCCGTGTACGCTTCCCCCAAGCACTCGCACAGGGGGCTATCATCCCCCTGCAACCCCCAAAGGGGAGGCCTGGCATGGCCCCTCAAACCCCTCGTGCATCCGACAAAACATAGCAGACGCTAATCGTGCAAAGAATATAATGCATACCCAACAATTGGATACTTGAATATGCAATTAAGATAAGCTTAGGTAAAAAATGAACCTATTGGAATTGCAAATATTAGTTATTGAGATTGCATAGTGTAGTACAATAGGGCTTTTCAGGCAATGAAACTATTATGCATTCAAAAATGCAAGTTCAACAATGCAAAATTACAATTTCACCAACAATTTCATTGCTTGATTCATGCAAGAAAGTCCAAAAGGTATAATGTTTAGACTTGTCCATTTATTTACAATAGAATTTTGAGGATCTATTGTTTCCTTCATTGTGTGGCTTTCTACAACCATGTATGAGGGATATGTGGAGTTCATTCCTTAGTCAACTTATCTTGACCTCTGGCATTTAAAAAAATATTAATAACAAAAAGAATGTTTCGATGTTAATGATAAATAAAATATTTCATCATCCATCTTAACTAAAATATTTTTATGTGAACTATGTATATATAAAATGTAATTGAAAGTAAGAAATTCTTATTCCAAATAGGTGATAAGTGTTTTCTCCATGCAAACATGAGATAGTTGTGTAATTCCTTCAATCTTTATTGAGTTGACATGTGACATTTAAAAAAATTATTCCAATGCCATATA